>JAGFPH010025446.1:0-10869 GCA_018207615.1 Philaenus spumarius
AAAGTACAGTATACTACACAGTAAGCTGCAGTCTTACAGTAAAGCTGCATCAGCATGTTCCTACCCTCAGACCGGTTAAACTTATGTTATTTCAAAATTGGTCTAATTCTACATTATTCTCTTTTTAGATTTTTGATGGTCTCATTCAAGAGGATTGTTTAATTCTTTTGTTACTGTATTACTTATAAACTATAAAAAAAATGTTGTGAGGGAAAAGTTATAAATACACATTTTATGTAAGTGTAAGTAATTGCAGTGAATAAAATGTTTAATTTTAGGCTGTTTCAAATAAACATATATTTATCTCTCTTATAGATTGCCATATGTTGATGCAGTTCTTCTAGAATCTCAAAGATTCATGCATGTTGTTCCTATAGCAGGACCTAGACAAGCACCTTTTGATACCAAAATAGGTGGTTATTTTATACCAAAGGTAAGTTAAGTTAGCTTTATTAAGTTAAGTAATGATCAAGCTTTATTTTTATTGATTTCGCTATAGAATTGTAGAATGTTTCTGTTTTTAGTTCTGTTAATATTTAAATTGTTTAGCAATATTATCAAAATACTACTCTTGAAAAAGCATACATTTTACTTTTACAAAGTTGAGGGAAGATAGTTTGAGAGGAAGTAATTAAAATTAGGTAATTTCCAAGTTTAAATCATGATTTAAATTTCTAATCATACTGCAGCTTTGCATACTGTTAACTGGTTGCTAGATGGACAAATAAAGTGATCGAATGAAATAGGGTTTAAAGTAATAAGTATGGTTGTTCCTGGACCTAAATTAACTGAATCCAGAATTTACCTTAATGCCAAGCTTTAAAAGGCACTTGAAGACGGAAATAGTATGCTGAAATGGAAATAGGATAGCAATTTCAAATTAGATTCATTTTTCAATAATTATAACATTGTTATAATAATAATGCCTTAATTTTGTTTGTTCCTTTTTCAATACTTTTTTCTAAATACATATATATATATATATATATATATATATATAGGACAATACAATAATGCAATAATGCTTTTACGTTGGACAGACAAGCAGAAGGTTTAAAGAACATTTTTAAGAACACTTGCCACATAACAATATGTGCAAAGTGAATTCAAACTTTGCTCAACATTTAATAGATTACAACCATTCATACACAAATTTAGACATAAACTTGACACCACTTCATTTTTGCAAAAAGGAAAAACTCTTGAACACACTTGAAGAATTCCAAATTTATAAGGAATTTAACAACAATACTGACAATATATTAAATGACCAGTTTTTTTTTATTTAAGAGTAATTAGTTTATGACACAGCTCTTGGCTATCACAAAACCGGTTCTCTAGTTACATACTAATGTTAGGCAGTGAACGATGGAACATGTGACAATATACACTGACAATTGCCTGGCGCATAAAAATTGATTTTTCTTAAGTGTCTTAAGTGTTTTGTATTTTTATGTCTTCATGTTGTTTAGTGTTTTTATATAAATAATTTATTAATTTGACAGTGGGATTGTGATCCCGAAACGTGTTGTAAGTAAAACTACGTCTAACAAATAAGTCACACGACGGATCAGTAACAGGTAATATTTAATAATATTATTATTATGTTATCCTATACAATATATATTTATATATATATTTATGTTCAAAGTGACTTGGAAACCAAGAACCATGAAACTATTTTTCTAAGCTAAAGGAGTGTAATTTTTGATTATAACTGTTTGTCCTTTCTAATATTAATATGCTAGTTTTAAAGTAAAATACTATAAATGTAAAAACTATATATAAAAATTACCTATGCTACTAAGAATGTTTACATAATTATATATTCACAAACTTTTAAAAAATAATGATAAAGTAGGATGGGTAACACATACCTGTTTGAACCTATCAAACTTGTGCTAGGACACCCAAAAATACATTCCATGCTATGACAAATCTAAATAACAACATATTTCCACCAGTAAAATCTGTAACAACTAAACTTTCTACTTATCATATTGGTATTTCCTTTTAAAGTTATGTATTTACTGTAAAAGAATTAATTTTACTTTAGCTATTTAGATTTAAGTGATTCCTTTTTGTACAAAGAAAAAAAATATCGTAAATAAAAAAAATTATTAATATTATTTGCCTATAAAAAATTTTGTTCATTCAAAAAATTTAATTGAATTATATTGATAAATATTAAATTTGTGCAATATATATTCATCTCTATCTTTTTAAATATTTTTAAGGCAAAATATTAATGAGAAAGAATTGTAACAGGTAGGAAAGATTACGGTATTAGGAAACAATTTGTATGTGTATAGAAAACAGTTAATAGATTTTATATATTACAGGGCACAATTATATTGAGCAGTCTGTTATCAGTCCATTATGATGCAAAACTATGGAGCGAACCACTTGTTTTTCGACCAGAACGCTTCCTGAATAAAAATGGACATTTGGTTTTAGAAGAACCATTATTACAGTTTGGTCTAGGTAACATTACTATGTCAAAAGATAAAATATGTTTTGTTAAGAGATTGTCGGGAGTGGGCATTCAAATTTTGAAAAAATTCTCACATTACATGAATTCAATTTAATATCTGCAAATTTTCATAAATTTTTTTATGATTTCCTTGCTACCTGAACACATTTGTGTGCCTTTAAATGGTGTTTCTCTTAAAACACAACTCAAGACCAATATGCAAATTATTTAAGCTAATCAGTTAATTTTGCATCATACGGTATGCAATGTTACTCCTCCCTGCTTTGATCACAACTAATAATTTATTCAAAACCCAATATTTATTTATTTATTGGATTAAAAGATAAAACCATTTGGCTTGAGTCAAGAAGACTTTCTCAGGCACTTTTGTGAGGAAAGTATTCCTGGTAAATTTACCATACATCAAACACACTGATATCAAAATTTGAAGACACCAATTCTATGAGATGCTGAAAACATGTCAAAAAGTAACATTCACCGAAAAAGTACTTGAAGAGAGTGAAGTAAGAAAAAGAAATATTTCTTTCTATTTCATTTAAAGTCACTGTGTCGGAATTAAAGTAATATAAAATTAATGTAGATAATGTTGGTAGACTTCGCTGCTGTCAGTGAGTTAAATGATTCATCTGAGAAAGAGATAGGGGGTATAATAGTTGTATACATTTTACACTGATGTAGTATGGTCTCACTTAAGTGGCATGTCAAGAGCAAAAATTGTCATTTAAAAACCTTCACTTGATCTATAAAAATACCTTTACACAGTATATACATTAGGGTGGGCTGAAAAACCGCTTTTTTTATTTCAAAGTTGTAATAGTGCGGAAAAGTTGCAAAATATATAGACAAAAAGAATGTAAAAAAAATTATCAAAATCGGTTAACATCTTCCGGTTGCGCATAGGCCCTAAAGTTTCACAAAATATGATAAAAACTTCATTTTTGTGATATTTTTTAAAAATTTTGAATTTGATGTTTTTATAATGTAATAGTTTACGTCTTCAAATAGAGCCTAAAAACATTGTGTTTTAATTTGGTTTATATCAGTTGATATCTTTCAGTCGCGCATAGTGCCTAAAATTTGCCAGATTATAGAAAATTTCACATTTTACGAGTTTTTTTATATCTTTAATATAATTTTTCTTGCAACGTAATAGTTACAGTATTTTTATTTTTGAACATAAGAATATCGTGTTTTATTATGGTGTGAATAAATTAACAACTTCCGGTCGCGCAATGAACCCAATGCTATAGAAAAACAGTAGATAAAAAAAGATAGTTAGGCCTATTACATGATGGGTGGTAACAGTAACAATGAGAATGGTACTTTTTGACTTGCTCTATATTTAAAAAGCTTAAATATTTTAGTTGCAGTATAGTTTTTAACAATAAACTTATTTTTATACAAAATAAAAACAGAGTTCTGAATAAATAAATAGTCCACGTTAGTTGAACCTGACCATTAGTACTGATTTTTATTTTGTAGCCGAAGGTACTTTGGAGACTGATTTGCTGGTGAAGTTAGGCATGGATGATCTGGACAGCAGAGTGGTTCTTATAAATCCGTCTCGAGATTCAGCTCCACAAACTTTTCCTGAGGCTTTCGTAACGAGTTTTACACAGCGTTCATAAGCCTGCGTGTGAACTGGGATCCTGGGAATTGCTTGAAAGTAATGTTCCAGTCAGGGATTGAGTCACTGTCAATGTGCGATTTGATCTCATCGTCATTGATTTCTGCCAACAACGGGGGAGAAGATAATTCAGAGTCCATCCAGTTGATCATTTCTAATTATTCTTGCGCATTGAAGTTGATTTTTGGTGGCGTAAATCTTCTTACTGTTTTCCTTCTTGCACCTATCTGCCTTGCCTTCAGAATTCTTCAAAGTCCGAGCTCTCTTATGTGTTTCTTGTCATCTTGAGTCATGGATGAAAGTAAGTGTTCTGGGTGGGCAAAAAACCCATTCCGTTCGATCACATGGTCGACAACATCAGGCAAAGGTTTTGGCAAATATCTGGTAGATTGTATTGCTTGGTAATCAAGTTTCGGGCCGTCTGTGAAGTGCTTACTTGTTTTAATAGTAAACCACATTGACATGTGTGATTTCAATATAAACAAAACTAGGTCTTAAAGTTTAGGTGAGGGGCTTTCTTCACGTATGCACAATCTGAGAGTTCTATTTGCTTTTGTCAACCACCTCAAAAGTGATAAATGCCCAGGATCTCGTACAGCTTAATCTTCTTTACAGGTTCCTGATTTTATTGCCTTTCAAATATCAAGTAGGTATTGTTGATCTTTGCTAAGCACATTTCTGTATATCTCTGCGATCTGACAATCAATACTCTGGAAGTTAACCACCGGCAGTTTTTGGCAGTCAATTAACTTTTCACCGATTGGCCCTTTAGAAGTACTAGGCCCCATTGTCTTGCCATCCAGGTGGTCAAACATGTGGCGGAATGGCAACTCATTGAAATGGAGAAGGCAAATTGCCCATTGTATAGGTTTCCAAAATAAAGTTCAATTCGGCGAACCAGACCAGTTTTCCAACCTGTATTGACAGCAGTACCATCACATCCGATGACAATTAGATTTTCAAGAGAAATAACGTAAGGTAATAAGACTATATAAATATCAATAAGGTAATAGAAATATCAGACAGGTAAGAAATTACAGACTTGACAATATCTTCAGAGCTTACAGAATAGGGAGTAACGTGGCCAACATATAGTGAGCCGGGTTCTTGAATCAGTGAGTACTTCCTTAATAATTCTACGAAACCTTTTTGAATAAGCTTGCTCTATCACACACGTGTCGTCCTTTCTTCCATCTAAATAGAGACCTAACAGTGGAAGTGCGTCTGATTTACTACACAATTCAGCCTTAACATGTTTTTCCCTTCTTATTTTGTTCTTATCTATAAAATTGGAGGAATCTGAATCAGTAACAATACCAAAATCGTGTAGAGTGGAGGGGAACGCCAAGATCATTCGACCTATCTAGCCGAGTGACGTTGTCTGGCTTGCTGCCCACCCTTTGTGCACAAGAGTTTCTAAACCGTTGCGCGACCGGAAAACATTGACGGAACTTGACAGATTTTTTCCACCCCATTACCAGTTTGTGTGAAAAAATACTACGGCTAATACATTTAAATACTAATTATTTATCAAAAATAAAAAATGCTTATAAATGTAACTTTTTCATCATTTTGGCTAATTTTGGGGCTTATGCGCGATCGGAAGATATTAACTGATCTAAACAAAATAAAAACACAATGTTTTTAGGCTCTATTTGAAGACGTTACAAACTATTACATTACGAAAACATCAAATTCAAAAATTAAAAAAATAATCACAAAAATTTTGTTTTTTCATATTTTGTCAATCTTTAGAGCCTATGCGCGACCGGAAGATATCAACCGATTTTGATAATTCTTTTGTCTATATAATTCGCAACTTTTCCGCGCTATTACAACTTCGAAATAAAAAAAAAGTGTTTTTTCAGCCCACCCTAATATACATACTGTATTACAAGTATATGTGCTTTCTCGTGACCACATTGTTGGTGCAATATTTTTTTAACGATTTTAACCTCATCGCTCTACTAAGAAATCATTTATAATTTTACTGATTTGGTAGAAGTAAATAAAAAATACTGTTGGTTTCAACAAGACAAAACAACAGGAATGTAATGGGGGGGGGGGGGGGAACAGGGTATGTGCCCCGGGCGACAGTTGCTGGAGGATGCCAAATTGGCAATAGGATTTAATTTTTTTCAAGCAGTGGGTGAAAATTATAATTTATGTGAAAAATTACAATCCAACACGAGACGAGGTTTACAATTATTAGTGTTGCTTTTAAGAGTGTAAAAAAAATAGAACTGTAATTAAATGTACAGTAGAGTCCCGCTAATCCAAAATGATGTCAAGGACTAAGAACAAATAAAAAAGGTGACTCGGTAAAGTAACTCAACACTGACGGAACAAAGATTTACAATAAATTTGCAATAAGCGCACTCCCTTAGATTAAACACTGAACTAGATACGACTAGACTAGTGCTTAGTGCAGCGATTCATAAATATGTTTGAAACGCAGGAGGGAGAGGGGTAGGTAATGTCTCGGTGCTATGAGTCATCGAAGGAAATGCATTTCCTTTCCGACTTTCACTGAACCTGTTCATAAGCCGATCCATTAGGTATAGAGCTGCCATTAGTATCTACATCTGCCCCCGCACATTATTTACCCATTAACATGTCAATACGTTGATATTATTTATGAAATCCGCCTATGCCGAATTCCCGCTAATCCGAACAGTGTTTGGTCCCAATTTCTCTACTGTATTTGGTTTTGGTTAGACTGACTACTAATATACTATTAATCCAATAGAAGTTCACAAGAGTGTGCCGACATGCCCAGTGTTTTCTGACTTAGTGAAAGAGATGAGTCACCAAGAAGTTCCCCTCCCATGCCCCTTGAACATGAAATAGCATCCAAACAATCTTTAGATGATATTGTTAAAACATTTGCAGCAAAAAAAGCACCTAGGGTAAAGTTTTAGTTTGGTTTCCTGTAAATCAGCATTCCAATTTTGACGGTTAATGTGATGTTCTTAACATTAATAAATACACAGTTTGTAAACTAAATATAATTACTTATTTGCTCGTAATTCCGCTTCCCGTCACCTAACTTTGTATGCATATGATGACATTTTTCATGTTTGTAATAGTGAAAGTCTTATCGGCGACGTTGTATTACTACTACAAGTAAGTCAAGCCCACTTCCTGGAGATATATCGCTGGTCAACTTCCTGGAGACTTTCTTTTTTAATTAAAAATTTAAAACTTTTTGTTGTTCGTTATTAAAATTTTTAGGGTTATCTCTATTTTAGGTATCAGAATACACATTCCGACTGGCTTATAACAGGATGAAATGACACATTATAATATACCGATTTGTTAAAGATAAGAATTATTGCCTATGGCGGGGGAGGGGGGTTACCAAAACGGATAGCTGCCCTGGGTGTTGATAAACCTAGTTACATCCCAGCAAAGCAACATACACAGTGAACACAACAATGGCTAATTTTAAAGGTTTTTTTTGGCAAAATAATTATTGATAAAGGATAATTTTCAGCTAAGGTCTTCTGTCTCTCTCATTAGTTTTTTTCACGTTACTTAAAAGGGAAATCATTTGAAAATAATCCACAAAATATTCATGAGGTAAAAAAAACATAACCAATACTATTATTACAGAATTTGATCTAGCCACTTCAAATAAAATTAATAACGTCATAAGAAAAGTAGAATAACAACTTTAAGACAAATGGTAGCATGCGTAGTTTGCATGACAAACATCAGTAGTGAAATACTTCATACAACGTGTAGGTGCATTTGTATATTAATAAGAGAACATCAATTGCCTGACTTGAAATTAGAACCGTACACATCTCAATAGTCAAAAACTAATATATTAATGGCAATATAGTGTTGGGTGTAAGTACAGTCTGGATGCTATATTTTTGCACATTGAGTTGAATTTAACTGAAATCCACTTGGGTACTAATATATCTACTAGTCATAAGAATTATATAAAATGAACACATGTAAGTCTTTTGTGTAACTATTAGTTATTATACCAGTAACTAAGAGGTTTATCATGATTCTAATGTCTGTTATAATTGTTGTTACTTACCTCTAAATCAGAACAAATATTTGAGTAAAGTTAGTAAACTCGAATACAAACATCTACATGATCTCAACATAAAACATTATTTTATTTACTGGTATTCTGAAAAGTTATAGTCAAAAATAAAATAAAAAAATTTACATTTAAATTAGGAAGCTGTGGATAGTTTTCTTATTATTTAACTAAGAGATGCTGAAAAGCCGGATGTAAAATGTTCTATTTTGTTTTATAACTTTACTAGTGGACCCGGCAATGCTTCGCTATTGCTTGATTTACCTAACCTAAAATTATATTCAGTTTTTGATCCAAATCAGTTGTTGATCAAAATCAGCTGTTGATCAAAATCAGCTGTTTTAAGCTTTTCATACGAACAGCTGTTTTTTGAAAATCTTTCTTCTTCTTCCTTAAGATTGACCTTCCATAAGATTAACATTGAAACTTTGAGGGCCACTGGGGCGTAGCCCTAATGTCCTAGGACTTCGGTAAATGGCCTAAAACCTTCCCAGGGTTAACCTGTGTTACTATGCAAAATTTCAAAGCAATCGGATGGACGGTTTGGTAATGCATAAAGGACAAACAGACAAACTTACAAGCAGACGGACATACATTGAATTTTATATATATAGATTAATATGTTTATGGAATGTATGTTTTTGCTGAATATTAATTAATGGTGAAGTTTACGATGAAAATCAAAGTGCTTGTAAAATGTTAACTATTATTTTGTTGTTATTTTGTTGCTACAGGGAAACGTCGCTGTTTAGGTGAAGTATTAGCAAGAAACTTTGTATTTTTATTTTTTGTGGGAATTTTAAGAAATTACTCTTTGAATCAAGTCCCTGGTGAAAAACCACCATCAAGAAACCCAATCCCAGGGATTACACTTTCACCACAGCCCTGTAAAGTACAATTTGTGCCATTGGACTAGACTAAATTTGTACTTGTTCACACAGGATTTCAACGATTGAAGTATCTAACTTTATGAATAGTATTGTTTTGAAAATAGATTAATTTTAGTAAATCAAACTGTTTCAAAACTACTGAATGTAAAACAATATACAGAATAATAATAAAACTGTTAATATTTAAAAAAAATAATAATAAAGTTAATTGTTTTTCTTTTATAGAATAAAAGTTTAACCAAGATTAATACACACATTAATTTCAATATGGTTAAACACAAAGTATATTTCATCAATAAGGTTACGACAAATTAAAGAGTAGGATTAGCTTCAAATATTATTTTATTTTAAACGTTAGTAAAAATTTTAAATTGTGTTCTTTGTAAATTATGTATTTGTCTTACACTGTATGGTATTTAGTACTTAAATAAATACATTTACAAAAATATTCTTATTTTTTGCCTTTAGTCATACATTTTTTTAAAAGGTTGATTTTGGAACTGTTATCCATCAATTACTAACATTATACTGATTGCAAAAACAGTTTAGATGAGTTTTTCTGAGTGCATATTGGCCTACACATGGAATGGCTTATCAAGAGAAAATGATATGATTTTGACATAATACAGTTCAAAACAATATACTACAATTTATTACAAAGTCTGATCTTAATAAAAACCTTTTAATGATAAAACAAATATTTGTAGTTTCATTCAGGGAGATGGGTTTCCATCCTCTGACCTATATAACATTGTCTAGTAATGCTAAGAAAGTGTACATAGAAGTAAACCTGATTCACACGGATTTATCAAGCCTAGTTGACTACACATACAGCTATTCATAAATATTTTAAGGTTTTATTTTAAACTAGGGGCTCTGCCCCTGGACGCTTTGTGTCCCAACCCCGCCTCAGATGGCTGCTTCGCTTCGCTTGCAGTTGGAAAATTCGCTAAAGAATCTCGTTAATCTTTGGCTCGTTTGTACATAGGTGACCGAGCATAAATCAGCTGTTTTATTTGGCAGCTGACTCAAACTCATTAAACATTATCTACATAAGATTAAGAGGGGACCGGAGTCAGCCTAACCGCTCACGGCTCTGATCTCCAGTTTAACATGGGGCGGGTATAGTTTATATTTTTCTTACCGAGAACCAGCACGTTCGGTAAAAAATCGTAACAGACAAATAATTTGTTACTATCCTACGTATCAGCCTATACAAAATTGTTTACGGAAAGCTTTGTTTTATAGTTTTATTTTAAGAAATTTAATATTTATTTCTCCATAAGACTTCAATGTTTTTCTAGCAAAACTAATTCTGTTGTAAAAATTCTATTTTAAAATAAGTATGTTTTAAATTTAAACCTACATCAGCTTAAGTATCGTGACGTTAAAACTGTCGTCTAATATTTCAGTTATATTCAATAGAAGTATTTTATTTCGTCGTTTCAAAATACCTCTGCAATTAGAGTTTACAAATTAAGTGGATCGGCAGCCTTAGTAGTTCATCGATGCTCCGCCAGGTTTCACTAGCGTCGCTCACCGGCAAGGAAGACTGCAAACTTTTTACAATACCGTTATCCGTTATCATTCTTATTTATATCAAAAGTTTGTGGTTTAGTTACTAAATACGACCCTTGAATAAAAGTCGCGGGTAACAGCTAGTATAACATATTTAGGAATAAGATCATTGAATTCGTACAGTGATTGGCTATAAAAAATCAAATAAACTAAAACTGTAAATTTAATAATAGTTTTTTGTAGGAATTACTAACTAACTGATCTGTTTAAGGCTCGGCTC
>JAGFPH010025448.1:0-10869 GCA_018207615.1 Philaenus spumarius
AACTTACAATTTAGTTGTTTAGTTATAGTTTTTGCTCCTTGTTTTGTAGTTCGGGTTTTTATTTAAATCAGTGTGATTTTGTCGCCACAGTGCTCTTTTATTTGTTTAATTATACTGAGTGTTCATAAAGTATCCCTCATTATGTTGGTTACTGAAATAAGTGCACAAAATCTTGTTTTGCATAACAGGACACATTTTTTGACATATCTGACCCTCAATGATTTTTGGGGGCTTAGTGGGGCAAGGGAGTTTAGAGATTTCAAATATAAAGGTAGGTCGTGTAATACACCATTGAAAATCTTATTAAAAGAGAAACAAAATGGCACAAACTAGAGCTTAATATCTTTCTTCGTTTCAAAGTAATGATCAATCAAAGTTCTGGAAAATAACATACAACCTACTTATTCCTAATAATAACAAATTAATAACCTGCTTTGATGCTATGATAACAATATAATTTTTCAGAACTTTGATTTTCCATTACATTAAAAGGAAGCAAGATACTAAGCTCTAGTTTGCGCCATTCTGTTTCTCTTTAATAAGCTTTTAAATGGTGTATTACATGACCTACCTTTATATTTGAAATTTTTAACCCTTCTACCCACATCAAGCCCCCCAAAATCATAATTTGACTTTTTCAGATATGTCAAAGTATTTGTCCTGTTATGCAACCAAGATATATACAAAGTTTTGTTAATTATTTCAAATAACAAAAAATAATAAAGGGGTTTAAAGGGACTTATTTATTTAGTAAATAAATATAATAAAAAATGGGAGTAATAAAATACTGGATGATCTTATGTTTTTCACTTAGTATTTTTATTGACTTTCTAAAATGTTCGATAAAGTTATTTTATTACTATTTTTTTTCAATTCCATAATTAAATATTATTTACTTGCTCAACTTACCAATATAAAACAGCTGGCAAATAGTATGCTAAAACAGCAATATGGGAATGGGTATACAAATTTTACCACGTATATTACTTGTACCGGTAGCACATTACTATGCCGACAGTTTTGAAGTTACCTATGCAATTTGTTATTGGTTTTATTTTCTGGACTACTAGTAGATCTATGGAACGTGTTTTATTTTAAGAGTTTCATCTCATTTTACTAAAAACTCGATTATGGTCATTAAAGATTAAACTTTGAATAGCTAAGTAAATTAAATCATACAAGTAAATAAGTTTTGTTTGGTTCACAGATTATTTAAAATATCTTATTGTACTACAAAATAACAATTTAATTGTTATTGAACTACAGGAATCATTATATTATTATAGAAACTGATAAATAAAATAATAGTAATAATAATAAAAATTAAAATCGTATAACTACATAATAAGAACGGTTTCTATAAAGGTAAAGAATGATTTATAAACACCAAACAATAGGACCTAATAATTGCAAGGCTTATTATGTCTTACGAGTGACAATACAATTATTCATTTCTCTGTTAGACAAAAGGAGTTACTTTAGTTTAAATTATTGGCGCAATCTTTATACTAAATTACATACATGCCTTTTGCCATAATACAAAGATGTAATATTATTTCATCTAAGTTTCTTCTTGTTGCTTTTAATAATGTAGGAAGCATATATCGAGCATCTGCACTTTCAAATAAAATACAAGAAAATCATAAATAAAAATTAGATGCAATAAAATTTTTTAATACTATACAATTGCGTTACTCTACAAATACTCATCAAAATCGTGAATCAAAAATATTATTTCACCAATTTATCAAGTTGTCTGACAACCATTAAGAAACAATTTTTTTTTAAATAGAAGGAATACATACTTAAACAAATATATTTGGATCACGTGTAAGCCCTATGATTAAACAGTGCTGGTGTAAGAAAGAAATTACATTACTTATTACGTTAGTTAAACAATAATATGTAATAAAATGTATGAAAATAATCTAGATAAAACAGAATTTAAAAAATTAAGGAGTTAATATTGCACTATGGCTGGGTTTTCTATAAACAAATTATCATTCATTTTCAAATTATACTGTTATTATTTTATAGAAGAAAGGCAATAATATTATATAAGGAAAATTTTCATTCGTGATAAATCAGATACATTATAACTTATATACTTTGAAAGAAATATATTCTTGGGAATTCGTAAGAAGTATTTGTGGCTTGTTCATTCCTTCAGGACAGATAAGTAATAAATAAAATTATTTAAAATAGGTCTCTCTAAAGACTTGTAGGAAAGTAATGTACAAACATAAAACGCAAAATGAAACGCAAAAGGCCCGTATATTTTAATTCAAATAAAGGAAGAATAATTTGTTTTAATAATGCACTTAGGACTAGCTTTGACTTTATGGTTACATCCTAACTTTTGGGTAAGTTTATCGATAATTTAGGTCTTGAAGTGTATTGAGTATTAAGGTCTTGAAGGGGATTAAAGCAATCCGTGCTGTAGTAATTTATGTAACCACAAAAATAAAGGCTTAACAAGTGCCTTGTCTGCACGTTTAAAGGCACTACTACTCACGAAATCTTTACAATTTAATGCTTACAGAATATACAATTATTATATTACGATGTTTTGTTAAATGTAACGTAGGAAGGGCATTTAGTTATTTATATACAATAAATAATGTAAATAATTTGTATTCGTAATATCTTTTGTTTTACACTTTGGAAATCAAACTTACGCATTACAGCTTTAATAGAATTTCAAGTTAGTTTTATTTAATAAATTATATACATTGTAAATCTATCCACATTGTATACCTGCATACTACCGATTAAATTACTAATCATTGGACAAAATTTCGTTGTACAATTTCTGTCTCTTACATCTTAAAGGTTGCATGAGTATAATGTCATATATTAAAAACTTTCTACTCCATATATTAATATCCAACAAAATCTCGTAATTAGGTTATAATGTATAATTAAATTAATACAAAATGATTAGCCATTGGTGGGTTAAAATTATGTTTTGTAATGTAATTTTTAATTAAGTAAAAGAAAATCCACAACTTTGTCTGTTTAATTATGTTTACAACAGGTAAACTGATCGGATTCTCAATTGACTACAAGTATAGGATCTGAACCCATTTTGAATTACTCCAAATCACTTTAACCAAATACAAGTTTCATTTAATTACAAATACGAAATGGGAAGTTTCTAAGACAGTTATTATGAGCTTAATCAAATAATAAAATGGTAGTAGATAGAAGTTATGGCAGTTTTATCCAAATTTAAATTTAATACATATCAATACAGTTTAAATACATCCTACTACCTAGTCTATTAATGTATATTTAAAAAAGACTTACTAGAATAATATATAAGTTATATACTACGTACTAAAATAACTACGTATATGAAGAACATCGTGCTAGTTTATGATTTACTTGCTGCAAGATCCGATTTATATAATAGTCTCAGTAGTGTATGTTAATATATTCCAATAGATTGAGAAATCCAATTTAATTTTGGATGCTGTATGATTACCACAAAATCTACGTTTTGGGATTTGATTGGTCACCAAGGAGTGTGGAAATAACGAGCATTGTTTTAATGTGTTTAATGCATTGTTTTAATCCTTTTATGAATTACTTATTTATAATGCAGTTAAAGAAGTATATCTTCATAAACAACAATAATTTAATTATGTACAATGAATAATACGTGAATTTCTAATAACTAGTGGACCTGGCAATTGATTGGTTTGATTTTAAGGGTGGTTATCCCATTTCATCCCTTCCATTTAAATCTTAAGTAATTTAATTGAAAATGTTTTTTTAAGAATTAAGAATAATATTACATAATTTTAGATTTTTAGTTTGTAGGTATTTAGTACAATTTATGTTTATTGTTATTACGTCTTACCGACATTTACAACTTCTGCATTTACCCTTTACCAACTTCCAGGTAGTTATCCTTTTCCCCGCTTAGTGGCGACTCCGTGCAGAATCTGCTATCTGTGCAGAGGTCGCTATAATGCAAAGACTTTATCTGAGAGACTGATCAGCTGTCCTTATCTAGTCCGTTAATTTTTGGTTCGTTAGAACCTTCTAGATGCACGCCGGCCATTACTACAGCTACAAGTCTTTCTGAGTGCAGCTTGTACACTGCGAATTCCTTAATTATGTCGTGACCTTTCTTATTTAATTTGTGTCGCAAGTTTCAGTAATGTGCGTGGCTAATTAATATGTTTTCTTTATAAGTCCTTATTTGTGAATACCAGGTAAGTGAGAATGTTTTAGCTTTACATTGTTGGTTATGAAATATACTCATTGTAAAATTTTATAAAGTTAGTTTTATTTATCTTCTATATTGCAAATAACTTTTCAAGCTCATTCAGTTTATTTCAAAACCTATGTATTTCATTTTTCTACAGCCTAACTTAAACCTTAACTTTTACAGCCTAAAAATTCTAAATGTTATGCTATGTTATGCATTTACCACACATAGCCTATTCTAACACATAGGCTAGCTTATACAGTTATTTTATGTACTAATTTAAATCAGTGTAACTATAATCTTGTAAACTTTTAAAGAGCTATATCCAATATTATATCTCTGATATATTTAATGTTACTAACCAAGAACATTTTAAGTTACCATGTGCTTTGGTTAACATGTAGAAACATTCAAATGTAACATGATAAGTCCTGTAGTAACATTTGCAATCTTTTAAAGTGGCTATTTGTCACTTTGTGCTGCCAATATTATAAAGGCAAACTTAAAAGAAAAACTATCTGTACTATGCTTATTTATTTGCCTACTTGCATTCTAAAAAGGGTTGTTATTTGTTTGATGCAGTTTTCCACTGGTCCAAGTATCAGGACATAATTTCTAGTAACATGCCATAAGTCCAACAACAACTTACACCTTGCTGAAAAAGCCAACCTTCTACAAGGAGCATAACTAGATAGCTTTCACAGACAGTGGTTTAACCATGAACTAAAATATTTTGTAACTACAAAAAATCTGCAGCGGACTTTTTAATGAATTTTGAATAGGCTGTATTTGTATTTTGAGCTTTGTAAATGAATAGTATATAGTACATGTTTTTAGTATCTAATAATATTGGGAGCAGCAAGCTATAGCTCATTTCGGACCTTAGCCCCAAGGGCTGTATATTAGAAATTTATATACCTTTTTTTTATAGAGAGACGTCTCATAATTATTTTTTTTTATTTATTTAATTAAATCTAGCTTTACAGTTGGCCAACGACATAAATATTTATTCTTAAACAAATCCATGGTATTTCATGTTAAAATTTTGTAATCTTGTTTACTTTTCTGTATAATTTCTGTAATCATTACTAAAGGGGAGGGTTTTTCATTTTTATTTTTGGGGAGGGTTTTTAAAATTCAAATTAAATATATATGTATTCTTTTTAAATCTGGTGTTTTTCTTTGTACTAAGGGCATATAAATAATTAATTATTCTTTTATTAAGGGCATATAACTTTTTTTTTACATTTTGGTTAATAAAGCCAAAATTTATATCCATTTCTTTGGTTTATTGACTTAACCTCTAGGTATCTTGTGAATTGTGAGTAATCACCTGAAACATTCCTACGTTTGGTGAATTTAAATTTTTAAGGTAAGTTTTGAACATGACCAATCTATGTGGCCCAGTATTGCTTCCGATTCCCTATTTAATCGTTTTGTAAGATTGGTACATTGTATAGGGGAATGTGCCCCATTTATATCTTTTTGTTTGTAGTAACGATATTCTCTAAACAAATCCTGGTATTAATATGTGTAATTTTTTTCGTAAAATTAGTTGATTAATTTTTTAGAATAGAAAATGTAATTGGTTATTATTTTATTTTCATGGTAGTTATTCATATCATACCTTTGATTTAGCCTAAGTAATCAAATTTCGAATGTTTTGCATAGCCTTTGAAAATAATATTACATAATTTTAGCTTCATAGCTTTTAGGAAGATAGTTTAATTTATATCTATTTTATATGGATATCAACCCCATTTCAACCCCTTCCAAATGTGAATCTGAACCCTTCAGGGACCTACTCAAACACACACACAAACTTTTATCAATTTTTTTCCCAACATAATTATGTTTAAACTAATGTAATGTTTGTTGGTATGTTGAATTCCAAAGGTATGTTGAATCACTTTGTAACATCCGTGTTAATTCAGGATGTAACAAAGTGGTTCAAATAGAGTTTTTAATTTTAAATTTACAAGCCTAGATAGTTTAATATACTTTTTAGTATTTAAATTACAATTATATTTCAAAATAAAGATACAAATGTTATCTTTTAATTGCTATTAGCTTCATTCAAATTGTTGGTTTAGTTTTCAATATAATTATGTTTATTTATACTCAAGTATGTTTATGGTTGTGCCTGGTGACAGATTGTTTATTATCATTATTTTTTAAACGAAATTATTATTTGAAAAGTATTAAACAGTTAATAGATAAAATATATTTTATATAAACAATATTTTAAACTGCATATCTCTAAGTATATGGATAAATTGAATTGTAATACAGGAAGCACTTTTCGTTGATTTTTTTTTGTGTTTGTTTTTAGATTGTCAATCTAACCTAAAAAAGTTGTTGGTTTTTGAAGATTAATGGGTCTGTTGAATAAAAAATAAGCAACAGCTTTTAGCATTTAGTCTTAGCTTTAGCTTTCACTATTAAGTCAAAGCTTTTAGTCTTAGTACTTGGTTAAAGTGATTTGAATAACCTTTAGCTAAGGCTTGTTATCAAAAGCTGAAAAATTTTAGCTAAAGCTTAAAATCTGTCATATGTTTTAAGTTATAGCTTTTGCTTATTAATTGTTCAACAGACACAATAAACTGATTATAAATTTGCTAAGTAAAGTTGCTATGGTAATGCATGTAAACAAACATGTCTTGCTAAGCTTTTTATCCGAACAGCTGTTTTTGTGATATATAGTTTTGAGTTGGGAAAATCCAATCAAAAAAGGATGATCAGGTTTTCCCGAATTTGAAAATTTTCCAGTCATTTTTCAAATTTGTCTTTTTATAAAAACCTAATTCGGATTTTTAAACAACAAATAGCCAAATTGGTCAAGTCGTTCTCAAGTGATGCTCTTCCCAGCGAATAGCACTTCATTTTTACTTTCTCACAATACTATAGTATAGAGAAAGTATAGTGATCACAAACAAAATCGATGTTGAGATTTATGTGGAAATATCCGTTTTGGTAACCCGTGAGTCCAAAACATTGGTTTTTACAAAATGTCTGTATGTATGTATGTTTGTATGTATATAAAACTAGAGCGAAAACTATTCGATCGATTTCAAACAAATTTGCACCCAGACATGTCAAGTAGGCCTGTATAGATGCACGAAAAACGGTTTTGAAAAATTTTGAAAAACAACCCTCTTTTTGGCAAAAAACCCCCGAAAAAATCAGTTATTATTTTTTGGTAAAAAAACGGCTCTAACCGTATCTTTCTAAAAAATATCATTAGCTAATAATAATAACTGATTTTCGGGGATTTTTTGGCCATAAAGGTGCTTGTTTTTCAAATTGTTTCAAAACATTTTTTCGTGCATCTAGACAGCCCTAATTGACGTGTTTGATTCAAATTTGTTCGAAATCGATAAAATAATTTTTTCTCTAGATAATAATAATAATAATAATATTTATTAGTTAATCTCCTACTTTAATAAATCACCTCTCCTACCCCACCTACAATTATGGAGTCACGGTGAATCTGTTTAATAATTTAAATATGTTTGTGAGAAAGTATGTGCCAGTTCCTGGTACCATTTATTATTATATAGATTACTACTGACATTGATAATAAAGGTTTATAAAAAGGTCACATAGACTATAAAATCAAATGGCTGATGAAGGCATTCCATTTATTTTGAAAATAAGTGATAATTTAATTGAATCTATTTATACTAGTTAAAAAACTGGAATTTGACAAAATAATTTCCTACTTGTCATGCTACTTATGTGTTTCATACGCCTGAATTCTGCTCCTACTAAAGCTTCAAACTTTCCAGCGCATTATCAACAAATTTAACCAGACTGATTTCTGCTACTTCTTGAACTACTGATGCCTTCCGTTTTTGAATTTTATTGGTTTTAGGTGATTCAATCTGTCCATCGGATAGCCTCAGAGCCAGAAGTCCATAGAGTTCAAGAAACTGCATACTGACTTCCAATTACACAGGACTGTAAGTGTATGGAGGTGTTCCATTATGCTAATAATGTTACATTTTTAAGATCGTGATATAGCAGTTTTTGCAACACATTATTATGAAGTAAATTTAATTAGCATTTTATGGTAATTGAGAATTTTTTTGTTATACCACTTTAATTTTTTTGGAAATGTACTGTCCAAACTAGTTATTATATCCCGAATGTCCTGAATAGATGTATAATTTAGTTTTTATCAAAAAACAACGTTAAGTCAAGTAAGCTATAATATAATATATTTTGTATGAACAATGTGCCGTTATTTAAATTCCGCGCTATTAAAATATATTTTTCCACCAAGAGAGCTATTACGTTCGTAATAAGGCGCCCGGCCTTACCGACAATGCAGTCTGTTAATCGACTCTTCTAGCTCAAGTGGTTCCCTTTCTTCCGCAAGACGGAGACTCCGTACAGACACCAATAGTTATAACGTCATAGGCATCTCTGAGAATCAACCAGCTGTTTTATCACGTGACCTACCTTGCACAGGCTTCTAGCTCTGTTAGACCGGCCATGCTGCTTCCTTTGTTCATCCAGTCGACTGATGCAATGTTTTAGTCTTGTAATGAAGTTTCATATGCTGTAAATGTCTTGTCGGGAGTTTAACGACAGTGCGTTATTATTTATTATGCCTTTTTTTTAAGACCCATTCTACTAAATCCAGGTATGTAAAGCAATATTACCAAATCAAAATGTTTTAGCTTTTCATTTTTGGTTACGAAATGTTACCTTTGTAAGTTTTATCAAGTTAGATTTACATTTAATATTGTAAATAATATTACAAACTCATAAAGTATAATTTAATATCTATGTAATTCAATTTTCTTCTTTAAATACCTTCAGTACAGCCTAAATATTAAATTTTATGTAACTAGCCTATTTTCAAACTAAAGCCTAGCTTAGGCAATTTATATATTTTTTGTACAAATTTAAAGCTGTGTAATTTTTAAAAAATAAGGACCTTTAAAAAACCTATCATTTAAATAATGATATCTCTGAAATATATTGAGCCTATAACCAATTAACATTTTAAAATTTAACACGTGCTTTGTGAACATGTAGCAACAGTTAAAGTAACATGACAAATGCTGACAAGTTAACTTTGGTTAAGTCTTGTATTAACAGTTAACATTTTTATTTTAAAATACCTGCTTGTCACCTATTATCAAAAATATTATAAAGGCAAACTTTTAACCTAAAGGCTTTTCACTATGTTTTGGTTTTAAAGCCTACTTTAATTCTAAAAACATGTTATTATGTTTTAATGCAGTGAATAACTGGTGCAAGTACTACACCATGTTCTGCTTCTAAATGCAAGTACTACACCATGTTCTGGTTCTAAATCCAACTACCACATCATGTTCTGCTTATAACACCATGTAGAAATGTTCTGCTTCTAAATCCAATTTCAGTACCAAGATTTAGAAATGTTCGGCTAAAACAAAACTTTACCTGCTGACTACTAATGCATAGCTATGAACTTTATAAGAAATTTTACTAAAACCTGCAGTGAACTTTCTAGCAAACTTTTTTGAATAGGTTGTGTACTCTTGTGTCTTGTTAGAAATTTATAATATATATAACATATGTCTTTTATAATTTAAATTATCTTGGGAGGAGCGCTATAGCAAGTTTCGAACCTCAGTCCTCCAAGGACTATCCATAGAAATTATACATATTTTTTTATTATAGAGAGACGTCTCACAACTTCATATTTAATGCTTTATTTTTTTTATTATTTAATTATACTTAGCTTTAAAGTTGGCCAACGACACAAATGTTACTTATTAATAAATCCATGGTACTATATGCTACATTTTTGTAATTTTGTCTAATTAATAATTTTTGTATAAACTTTGTAATCATTATTAATGGGGAGGGTTTTTCGACTTTTAAATTTTTGGGGAGGGAACTTTTAAATTCAACTTAAATTATATTTTGTAAACTAACCTTTTTTCATTTTTCTGTATCTAAGGGCATGTAAATTTTTTCATTTTTATAACTAAGGGAATATGATATTTTTTTATTTTGGTTAATAAACCTAAATCTAATCTAGCTTTTCCTTTATTGAGTTAACCTCAATGTATCATAATAATTTGGTAAGTAATCAGCTGAGACATTTCTGCAGTTTGGCGATTTTTGTTTTCAAGGTAAGTCTTTGAACATGTCCAGTCTATGTGGCCAAGTATAGCTTCCGATTTATTTTATTCGTTTTTATCTAAGACTGGTACAACACTTACTTTGAAAGACCTGGTACATCATTTGACTATAAACAGTAACAAAACGTACGAAATATTCTAACTGTGATAAATTATCAATTCAGAAATATGTAATTGTAAACAATAATGTTTGTATTACACCCAAACCAGCAGCGAGGCATAAAATAGTAACTTTAATACATAGCTTCAACCCTAATATGTATACAAGCGGTCTGTCATCGACAAATCATTCTTTAAAATGTGAATTTAGTTATACCTCTCTTTTTTTATTAAACATTAATTATAATATTTATTATTTTTACTAACATTTAAACAGTCCGTTTTTGTCTCAGAATACATCTGACCGCGGTTTCGACACCACAAATGTCATTGTCAAAGAATTCTCACGTCGCAATACCTGCATTACACACTTAAAAAACACATTTAAAAAACACACGTAAAACACTT
>JAGFPH010025449.1:0-10869 GCA_018207615.1 Philaenus spumarius
TATGCCTTCCTGTCCTCGCGCGGTCGTACGGGCTTTGTCAGGATGGTGGATGGCGAGCAGGTTCTTCAATAATTCGGTAAACCCATGATCAGTTGAAACGTTTATTCAATCATTACAAACGACTACTCTGTTGGTTCAGATTACTCTAAAACTGATAATACGTCATGAGGCCAAAGCAAGATCAGTCCCCCATTTAAATTGAGTCTAATTGCGGACGCGTTCACTTACAGACTAACTGATGCATCTCTGCATGCTTTCATCTAGCGTCCCCCTCCCTTGGTTAACTAGGAATCGTCTTCTCAGCAATATACCTTTAGCCAAGAATACACTATCTCCGTTGTTAGTGGACCCTTTATTATTAAGTATCTTTACCTTGAGAGGTACCTATCACATCACCCCCCCCCCCCCACGTCACCAGAGTCGGCCCCTTCAGCTCTTTGTTGTTTTTTATTCAATTTGAAAGAAGTCTGCAGTCATTTGCTTAAACCACCCTTGTTCTTTTATCTTTTAAAAGGGTTGGTCGAGTCTATTAACATCGATGTCATTTAAAGTTATTATTATTTTTTTTTTCATGGAAAGCTTCTCTGGTGAGCGGTGGTCGGAAGAATTCAATCCACCCCCTCCCCCCAACTCATAATGTCAAGAAAATGAATTTAACTCTCTAATCTTTACTTATTATTTATAACTTTTTACGAGTTGAGGGGTACCTATAACAATTATTTAAAGTTATTATTGTTGGAAATTTTATGTAGATTCTGCAAATTTGCATGCATAGTCTAGTCATGAGTTTTATTTGAACACGTACAGATTTAAAAAAATGTTTAAAAATATTTAATAAGCCAGTGTATGTTAGTCCAACAAAATTAATAAATATGCACTATGTTGTCACCGTACTAAGTAGTTTATCACCAAAACGTTTTTATCACTTATTACCAGTCACCCTGTGTATATACACAGATGCTAATATAATTATGTGCCTGTTGAAAAAAATATAGATATATCTTGATGATCGATTGCTATATCAGGTAACATACCTGTAGTACCTTTCTGTACTTGTTCAATTTTATGAAGTGACTTGGATACAAAATCATGAAACTAAGGTATTTTACTTACTTGTGTATCTGGTCTAAAGATTATTACAATTAACAAATCAATAAACCACGTGATTTGCTCGTTGACACGTGGCAGTAACTCTTACACAATTTTACCAGTCAAGTCACGTGATTTGTTGATTATTCACATCCGTCAACTTAACAAGATTCCTCGCAAGTTGTCATAACTTTAGCTGCTTGTTTCGCACGATGCTGTAATTTAAGTTTCTTCTAAAGTTGGTTGGTATTCTGTCATCCAAAAATTCGTTGTAACTTGTGCAGATATACTTTATGAATAATCATAACATAACTGTTAACACGCTAGTAGAACTATAAATACTTAATTCTTTTTTGTTATTGTCCATGTCTCTTATTGTATATAATAAAGTACAATAACTTTTATTGTTCCATCAGTAACGCGTTTCTGGATGTCGTTGGGTCGACATCCGGTAGCCATAAGGTGCGTACATAATTTGTATGTTTTTTTTTAAATTATTGTGTTTGTTCCTTAACTTAATGTTTTGATAACCTCCAATCAACGAGGAATTTCTGATGGTGGGACAGACAACCTGAAACGCGCCAAAAGAAGAAACAAAAGAGGTCACTAACGGGAAATTAGAGGTGACTTTATTATATATACTATAAATAAATCTTTTAAGCAGATTTTCAGTTAATGTGCCAACACTTTCATTAGTCAAATTTTTTTTAAAGTGTTTAAAAATTTGGTACAAGAAATCGTATTTTATAAATAACAACCAAGTTCTAAAATTATTATTATTTTAGTAAAATTCCAATTGCTTCTTATATCGACTAAGTAAATATCCTCAGTTATAAGAAGTGTTAACTAATTGTTTTAATGGCCGAAATAAAAATGGAGATCAACAGAGCCTGTGAAAGAAAAAGTGGTGTAAGTATAAAAAAATCTTGTTTATTGTGGAACACACAAAACTAGAAGGTCAATGTGTTTAGTGGAAAAGTTAAGTAAGTCAAATAGCATTGGATTTAGAATTTATGAGGAAGTGAAAATCAGTGTTTCTTCTCTTCAATCAGCTGTTCTGTTTGTAGCAATAGTGGTGTAAGTCTGACTTACTTCACTTTTACATAAAAGTTTCCCGTATTGTGCAAGTAGTGTGATTGGAACTGTTTCACAGCAGAATGATAGACCTTTATATCCAGTTTTAATAGCAGCTATTTTATTGTAGTTTATTATGAATAATAGTAATGAAAGTGAACTTTCTGAACCATTTATGCTGCAGGATTCAGGCTCTGAATATGTTCCAACAGAACTTGAACATTTAGGTAAGTAATCATTCTCATCTTCGAATTATTATTGTTACTTTAATAATGTTTTTTTAAAGTTTTACTTTTAATGCTTGATTTTGGATTAATGTCTCTATTAATAGCGTAAATTCATTTAAAAGAGAGTAAATATTTGATATAGCATGAAATATATAGAATGGAACACAACCTTCAAAACCAAAATTATTGTAACCTAATATTCTAGGAATATGCGAATCTTGTGACGCGCTTTCGGTGACGTCACCATGCTACGGAATACTGCAATATGTAGGTCACGTGGTTCGTGACACGTGACCTTGGCGCAGGACAGGAAGCTGGCAGAGCAAAATTATGATTCGAGCAACAGAAGCTCAAGCCGAGTTCTCCTTATAAAATCGTTTAGGACGCCCTTACAAAATATTAATTAAGTGCGCGTAATAATTAATTATGTCCGGCTAGTCGTGGGAATAAATGGCGACCGGTAGGGATGTGGTTAAAACTTAGTACGGCCGGGTAAAGAAGTGAAGTGTTGTGTTAACCGGCATCAAGGTACGTGTAATTAAAGTAAATGCGAGTTTAACAACCAGGTAGTATATAATTAGAACTTAGTCCAAATTATCTGATAGCATCAAAGCTAGTTCTTAAGCATTTGATCTAGTGAATAGTGTGTTCGTGAACAAATCATTATTGGTAATCGCTGTAAGTGATTCACGGCGTGGGCAAAATGGCGAACTCCTAAAGGCCGGGCCACACCGGGCATCCATCCATCCATTGGACGGATTGGTTGGATGTCCGAAAAAGATCGCTCGCCTGATTTCTCAATGGGACAACACACACCAACATCCAACCATCCGCTGGACGGAACAAACGTCCATTGGATGGATGTTTCGGAATCGCTGGCCAGGCGATTTTTCAAAACATCCTAATGGACGTTTCGTTCTGCACATGCGTTCAGGCTGGTGAAATAAATTAAACATACACACAATAAAATTAGGTTAGGCCTAGTCTGATGAACTAACATTTAATTTTTATTTCATAAATACCTGTGTATCACTTTTGGTGCTGCTCACGGTCCTGTTTAATGTCTCTATATTTAATAAGACAACGTACGTTTCGCCTTTCAATCAGGAATTTTTAAGTCACTTTTAAAAATCCATAAACAATAATTAGCATTATTTTAATGCACGTCAAAATATCACATTAAGTTCTTACACATCAAACATTACATAACACAATTTAAAAAATAAAAAAAAAAACGAAAGGAGTATTAATTTAATTTACATAAATCCCAACGCAAGCTTATAATAATATATAAATGTAATTGTTGAATTTTTAGACCCGTGTTGAATTAATTTACCACCGAAAGTTAAACACAAAAACCTCTTGATGACATTCGAAGTGAACCTACAATATTATTTAACAAACATAATATTCTTACCTTAAGCAAACAGCTAGCCGTTTTCGGCTGGTTATAGTAGATTGTAGGTAACTGGAGGGGGAAAGAAAGAAAACCTTCCAGATAAACCTCGGATGGACGTTTTTGGTGTGAAGGTAGTACTCCACAGACGTCCAAGGCTGGACGTCCGTCCATCGGTTGGATGGATGTCCTGTGTGGCCCGGTCTTATAACTCGGTAATTTTGGCGATTTCAACCATCCAACAGGGCCCACGCGCCTCAATCTAATATGCTCTTTGAACATACTTTTTAACCATTGTTTTGTTTTTGTGTGTTTTTATTCTTTTTTCCAGTTAAATGTTTTGGTTAAACTTTGTTGGCTAATATAAATTTCCAATATTATTATATAGCTTGTTTTATTATTCAATTTACTCTGTTAATAAAAAAGTGTTTATTTACTATTAATGAACTTCACTTTTATTAAAATTATTGACAATCTCTATATTACTATGTGTGGTTTCAGGTGCTGGTTTAGGCCTAACAGTGGCATCCGAAAACAACTTTCCAGATGAACAGACGAAGAAAATAAATTTTTAGAAATAAGTCTCGAAAACGAAAGAGGAATGTCAATAAGAAGGAACAGAGGAAGATTAAAAGAAACTCTGGTAAAGAATATTTTACAAATACAGGTAAAAAGTTAAAAAAACAAACAATTTGCAACATACCTTGCATGTGTAAGTTAAAGTGCAGTGAAAATGTTACTGAGGAGCAGAGGAATACTTTGTTTGATGGATTTTATAAAATTGGCAATTTTCAAGCTCAAAACACTCACATTACTGGACTCTGTCAACAAACTACACAACAAAACGCATCGTATAAGAAATGGTAGTCGAGGTAATAGAGGAATAAGTATTAATTACTACGTACAGTTAGCAGAAAAAAGGTAAATATGTGTAAACATTTTTTTTAACATGTAAAATTTCTGATGGCAGAGATTTTAGAACTGTAAAAAATTTCACGAAGGACAAGAACCAGGAAGTGACATGAAAGGGAAACAACCATCTGCCAACTATGCAAAAAATAAACTATACATTCTATACCTCGGACAGTTACCACAACCAAAAAGAATGACATGATAGACCTTCTTCCGTTCATACCTTGCCATTAACCAATCATTAATTCTTTTAAGGACGTTAAAGATGAAAATATAGTTGACGAAAATCCTATCAGATGAAGACTGAGTGAAAAACTGATTTTTTTTGTATTTTTAATTTGATCCAACCTTGATTCAAAATAATAAAATTTATCCTTTTTATTTTTCAAAAATGTTTCACAATATTTTAAATGTATGTAATTTTACTCTGGTTATTACAAAAATTATTCTATGATGCTAATTGTGTTCAGTTATTACGTAATAGTATTTCAAGCATAAGTGGTGTAAGTCATTTAAACATAATTTTCACCCAAAAAATTCAAAATTCTAAAAACTCTAATAGCTTACAAGATAAAACACATTTACAAAAATATAATTTACATAAGATGAAAATAAAATAATAAAATTCAGATTTACATTATTGTCTCTAATAAACCTAAAAGTGCATTTTAATTAAAATACTGTTGTAATAACGAAATATTAAAATTGACATTATTAAAAGCTATCAATTAATTTTGAGCTATGTTTACCAAGACAACCACAGACAATGTGGTGGGAGATAATTGTATGATTAGACATGAGTGTTGTCTTAGAAATCTCTGTAGGAGCTATTAACCCATCTTCAGACGAATGCTTTGTGGTAATTACTGCATACTAGAACTGTAGTTAATAGAGATAATTGATTACTTTAAGTCTCTTATTGTGTGTCTGTATGTTTCCCTTATCATACAATGTAAAGTTTAATAAGTCACACATATTGTGTTTACGCTTATATCAATAAACACCCACTCTAACCTAGGCCATTTATGAATTGCCTAAGGGCTCACATAAATAATGTACTTCGCTTTTTCAAATATCTCTCTACTAATTAGATTTTATATAGCTTCGTATTATTTAAGGTTGAGTTGTAACTAAAAATCACAATCAAATCTGACTTCTATAATTTTTTTTTGGTTGTAAATTTATTTAAAATTGGACACTGAATTTTAATTAGTAACCACCCAAATGTGAAACTGGGAAGCTTCCAATGTCATAAGCTTCTTTAGTGGAAAACAGAAATAAGTGCACAAGATGAGTCTTCGAGTTTAATTTATTCTCAAATTCTCCAACATTAAAACAAATAACGTGAAACTTTGCATTTTTTGAATCATGACTATTGACATAATTTGAAGTAGTATTATTCTTCAAGCACTATCAACTGCTTCAGTAACACCAGAATAAAGCTTAATCAAGCAAAGCTTTGACTCTTTCTGATTTGGTTTTGAAAACGTATATTGCTTTATTGAATTACAAAGTATACATTATAAATCAAAACAAAACATTTACTGGAACTAGTTGCACATGGGTCACACAATGGAATAGAGTAGAAAAAGTACTTTATTTTTACATGTAATCCATACATACTGCAATACTAATACAATATACATAAATTTGTTAATTAACTACAGGAAATAAAAAAATAAAATTGTTGTTTACATAACACTGTACAGCATGGTTGGCAAAGTAATTTATTATTATTACTTACAATATGGTCCACTTATATTCACTTGTTTTATATCCATCCATCCACCAACACACATATATGTATAATCAGGCACTCGCGCTCGCACACAAAATATTCAATATAAATTAGAACAGATATAATAAATTTCTTACCAGCTATGTAATTAAAACTACTTTCATATATAAATAGATTTATAGTAATCTTTTTTTTAAAAAAAAAAGATCTACAAAATTACGTAGACCCCAACCACGTTTACCCCCCCCCCCCCGGTTTCAATTAAAAATTAAATTAATTTATTAATTGCCATATAAAGTTCCATGCAATCTTCATGAATATACCTAATTTCTACCAACCTCTCCCGTTCAATAAACGTTCAAATTCCTCCCGATTTAAACTGCGTTTGAAAATGCACATATTTTTTATATCTAGCTAGGATAGGTCAGCGAGCAATAAAATGGTTAACTGTTTCGTTTTCATTTAAGTTGCATAAGGAGCATAAACACATTTTGTCATTACACCACGGTTTATAGTTTAAATCAAAAAGTTCCGCCCTTGCTTTGATGACCCAACGCATTGTTTGGATACCGTATTTATCAGATAAATTAAAATGTCTACTGCCGAGTTTTGTTGAAGATAAAGGACATGGGTCACACAACATGAGGATGGTGACTTGTTGTTATTGCAGAAAATACAACTAATAATTTGAAAATATTATTAACTTCATTTAAATATGAAAAAAGTTACTTGCATTATACCAACAACTTCTAATTCTCAAAACGTCAATATGTGTCAATCGGTCTTCAGCCGTTATTGGACTTTCAACTTTATTGAACAACAACGTTACTTCTTTGGTCTTCTGTTACTTTTTTTGCAATCTCAAGGCTTCAAGTATACTTTGTAAGATTTTGAATTGGAGATACAATAATTGCTGAGTTGAGCAAATTTCCAAAATTAAGTTTATATTCCTATGTTTTAGGGTTTCAACCAACAATTTGGGAAATAGGTTTATTCACGACGGTGCTAAATAGCTGCAAAATGCTTCGCACGCCATTCCGCATATTGGGCGTATCTTTAATACAAAAAGCATTGCATGCTTCGCACGCCAACCCCACGGTAAAATCCACCACATGGCTTTGAACCGGGTACTTTTATGGTATTTTACGTTTTGATCGATTTTGGGCAAACCAAGTGAGCTATAAGGTCGCGTAAGAAAAAAAGTAAAATATGCGGAATAACATCCAACATTTATATTTGTAGAAAAACTCTAAAAAACATTTATTCTCATAGGAAAAATCTCAAAAATAGTTACTTCCGGTCAAAAAACGTGCTTCCGGTTGTTGGATTTTTTTTGCTAACTAACTCGTTCGAGCAACGTAGACAACCAACATGTGTACGAAATGTCGACCAAATCGGACTTAAAATGCGGCCGCTAGAGAGCGAACACTTATATACCCATATATATACCATATGTATATGATTTTTAATGACACCCCAAAACGTATTCTGGGGACTATGATCGGTGCTCATTTGCTACTCCCGACCTTGGGTCTTACCATAAGGGCCACTGCAGTAGCTCACTTTTCCTATGCGAAATTGCCTTTTGAGCTTCGCTAGGATCTTATCGGAGCAACACAACTCAATCCATCTACTGTGTAAAGTTTCTTGCAGGCTTATAATTAATGATTGGATCTGATCAATTTTATCATTAACGTTATTGATAGGCTACTTAGGTAGGTAATATTACTAACACTTCATGGGTTTTTATAAACAATACATTTTGACAGCAAATAATTTTATGGATTGCTCTTTTTGTTGAGTTAATATATTGCGTAAAATTGTTAAACATTTTGAATTCTAGTAGTCTACTTACACTACAACAGCTAAAATTCATTATTTTTTGTTTTTTACCACAGTAAAAAAAAAACTACAAAAAACATTTTGTACACTTGTTAACCAAATAGAATTTAAAATCACCTTTAAGAGAAACACCAAGAAACTGTAAATATTATAACAAAAATTGATAATCCTCAATAACTGTTTTTTAGATTTCTGTGTAAATATTTATACATAAAAACTAATTGTTGAAAAATAAACATAAATAAAGTAAAAGTTAAATAAAGCAAAACAAAATATTATAGAGGAATGAATGAATTACAAAGATACAAAATATATATCATTTGCTAAGCTTGATATAGTCATATCTATATTTATTGAAAATGTTTATATAAAAGTATTATTTTCCAAAGTTTTTAAAATATAGACATTCAAAGATAGAAAAATGTCTCACATTTTATTTAAAATGTCTAACCTTGTCAGGAGATTTTTACTAGAGTAATAATGTACCACATTTTTAATAATTTTTTATTGATTATTTCGAATGAACATTTAAAGAATGCAAGACGATCTTCTAGTGTTTTCGACTAAGAGAGATAAGAAAATCGTTATGTTATAGCAGGGCTATAGCCCTAGGACTATTTAAAGTTAATTTAGGGTACTAAATCGATTTTATTGCATTTAATTTTCATTTCATGTATTTATTTTTTTTAATTGCAAGACTAATATACTCTGTATTGTGGTTAACTAATTCCTGTAAAGGCACATATAATACAGTATAATCATAAACAATACGTTAGTTTTGTTGTTGGTAAAAGTAATATTTATATTGTAGGCTAACTAGAAAACTGTTTGAAAAAAGTTAAAAGTCAAATAATAACTTCACACGCAATTTTCTCAGATGAAATGAGACGAAAACATAACTTATAAAGATGTTAGTTTTAAAATTAATAGCTCAAATATTTCTAAGAAATATCAAGACTGGTACAACTAAATAAATGTAAATTATTCAGTAGTTGCTATTTAGTTGATGCATTTATAACTTTATTTTGCTATGTTACAGATTATCTATAGATGACGTATTCCATATCTGTTAAACTTCTCAAAATGTGACATTATTTAAAGAAGAATATAGAAGTAATTGTTTTGTGTTTGTGTAAACAAATTATTTTGTTGGTTTTTTTAAAAATATAAATGTAATATATTATTTTGCACATTTTGTTTTTTTACACGACCTTATAGCTAGCATGCTTTCCACAAAATCGATCAAAACTTAAAATACCGTAAAAGTACCTGGTTCAAATCCACGTGGGTATTTTACCGTGGCATCTTCTGATTCTAGGCCGTTGGCCGAGTTTGTACGCTGCGTGGGAAGTGAAACAGTCAATAACCAGCGCGTTAGTTGAAGTTGGAGGCAAACAAATTCTACTAATATATTTCGTACACAAAGATAACTATTTAGCACCTTTGTGAATAAACAGATTTCCCAAAATGTTGGTTGAAACAATAAAACATATAAAGTTAATTTTGGAAATTCGATAAACTCACGTCTGCGATTCAGATGAGTGATCGAATTATTTTATAAGAGATAAAATAACGACTGCACCTGTAATTTGGGATTCAAACTTTACTTAATTGTAGGGGGCAGCTTAGAAATAATTTGTTAGGATCAACGCTCAATAATTTCTAAATTAAGTTAGTTATTTATTATTTACTACTGAAACTACAAAAAAAGCATTGTATCTGTCGTAAAAAAATAAAAGTATTTTGTCTGTTGCACATTTTTTGTAAAGTTAACGGTTTTCAAGATATTCCACGTTAAAAATTTGTAACGGCCGCCATTTTGAAAATTATAAAAATAAATTCTTTGTGTTTGTTACACTTGTTAATCGTAACATATAAAATGCTTATTCCAAATTTGAACTCGATATCTTATATATTTCCAGAGTTACAGTGAGGTTTTGTAAAAACAATGGCGGATTACGGCTAAACTAAGCCGAAATCGAAAAAATGTTATACTACATTTTCGACTTATTTTTGCAAGTAGAATCTGAATCTGCATAGCCCGCTACGCTTTACTGAATCACCCTGTATATTTGGTATCTTTGCGTGAGTGAATATTAACTCGTTAAGCAAATATTAGGATCCTTAATATTACTGAAATTAGGGAACAACTCAAGCGTAAACAATGCACTTGAACTTAAACTCAAAGTAAATTCCCTCTCTGCGGTACGAACTCGGCTCGGGTTACGTCTAGTAACTTGACTGGACATAATTAATTATACTAGAAGAGACGAAGTCACTCAAGTGGCTTTCTTTGTTACAGGCTTCAGAGATTGATTAAGTATTTCCTTTGAATAGACGCTGAGTGTCTGAGGGAGAAAACGTTTCTTTGGTCCAGCGTTGAAAGCCAAATCCTGTTTTGTTAAATAAATTAGGACGCTGTAAAGTTTTTCTTAGACGTGACTATTCCACTTAACCAAACCAGTTAAATAATGGTTTGGTTTTCGTCATCAACTCTCCTCTAACTATTTTAAAAGTAAGTTTTGGTACTTTTAATACATCTAATGGAAAAAAAAGTATTTATTACACTGATCAACTTAAACTACCTACTG
>JAGFPH010025450.1:0-10869 GCA_018207615.1 Philaenus spumarius
TGGAGAGGAAAGGTTTTTGTGCTTTAATCGCCATTGACATTAGAAATGCATTCAACTCACTCAGATGGCAAGATGTGCTTAGAAGATCTACTTAGAAAGAACGTTCCACTATACCTGAGGACAATCATAGAAGACTACCTGCATCAGAGACAGATAATTTATGAGGGCGAAGGTTGGCTTAGCCAAGAGAAAATGACAAGAGGAGCACCACAAGGATCACGTCTGGGGCCATTCTTTTGGAAGATTGTTTACAATGAGTTGTTGGAAACGGAATTACCAGAGGGAGTGAAAATCGTAGGGTTTGCAGATGACAGCATCATCGTCGTGGATGCTCTAGAAGAACATGTCCTGGAAGTAAAGATGGAAGAGAGTATCGCCACAGTCGAAAGATGGCTGACTAGCAAAGGCCTAGAAATGGCCGTCAACAAAACGGAAGCAGTCCTGGTAACAAAGAGAAGGACGTTCAGGACAGCAAAGCTTGTCATTAATGGTGTGCGGATCGACTGGAAATCAAAGATGACCTACCTTGGAGTAGAAGTGGACAGAGGACTTTCTTTCGGACCACATGTGAAGAAGGTATGTATGAAGGCCACCACTGTAGCAGGTAACCTATCGCGCTTGATGCCCAATGTTAGAGGACCAAAAGAAAAAAAAAGACGGTGGTATGCAATTGTGGTTCATTCCATAATACTGTACGCAGCACCGGCCTGGAGTGAAGCAATGACAAAGCAAGTCCATAGGAGAAGGTTGCTGTCAGTCCAGAGGCAAGTGGCACTGAGAGTCACTGCTGCATATAGGACAGTCTCGCAAGTTACGGTAATGGTTGTAGCAGGAATACCACCAGTACACCTTTTAGTTTGTGAGAGACGAGGAACATAAGTTAAATGAAACTAAGCCAAAAACCACAATAAGTAGGGAAGCTAGGGAGAGGCTTATTGAGAGGTGGCAGGAGGAATGGGACAATGATAACGGAAGATGGACCCATAGAATTTTAAAGGATCCAGGACTGTGGATGAACAGGAAATATGGCGAGGTAAATTTCTACTTGACACAAGCGTTTACTGGACATGGTTGCTTTAAACATTATTTATGGAGATTTAAGAAAATTGATAGCAGCATTTGGACAGGAAGATGATGTGGAACATACTCTGTTCATATGTAAAGATGGAAAAAAACTAAAAGAACAGCTACAAAGCAAGATAAAAGCAGAAATACTTCCGGAAAATCTAATAACGCTGATGCTAAGAAGCAAAGAAAAGTGGGATAGTATTGCAAACTACATCATAACGGTGATGAAGCGGAAGGAAGAAGAATTGAGAAATAAGTAAGAAGATGCCTGAACAGTAGGACAGTCGTACGACTGAAAGGTGCCCGGTTGTTCAGGAAGTTATGCTAATAGTGATACCCTGTCCAACAACAAGGGCCTGAGAAAGAGGTGAGATTTTAGTGGGTCGGCACAGGGCCATCCCCACATAACCCTGTTGTGCGGTAAAAACAGGACATGTGCCTGCACATTTTTTTACACCTCGCGCAAAAAAAACAAAAAAAATATGCTAAACTTCATTTTTATTCAAAATACTTTTAAACATAACCTTAAAAGCAAATTCTAAATAACCTTTTGCTTACGCTCAGTTGTATTTGATAATTAGAATAAACTTAATTTTTATTTAAAGTACTTTCGAGCATAACGTTAGTCTTAAAGCAAATGCTGAAAAAAATTCTTATCTTAGTAGTATTTGTTAATAAGCTAAACTTCATTTTTATTCAAAATACTTTTAAACTTAACCTTAATCTTAAAGCAAATTCTAAATAACCTTTTGCTTACGCTCAGTTGTATTTGATAATTAGAATAAACTTAATTTTTATTTAAAGTACTTTCGAGCATAACCATAGTCTTAAAGCAAATGCTGAAAAAAAGTTCTTATGTTAGTAGTATTTGTTAATAAGCTAAACTTCATTTTTATTCAAAATACTTTTAAACATAACCTTAATCTTAATAATGATGGGTAATTAATTACCTAATTTTTATCCGTCGATCACTCTAAAATATATCCTTTCTGGATTACCGGTTTCGGTGGTTCATGCCACCATCATCAGATCAACCTCAAAAATGATTCATTCCTCTGTTGTGGAACACGTCGTAATAAACTTTACACAATTAACACAAAACATTAAAAAACACAAACACTTGAACAAATAAAAAATATACACTGAAAAAACAACTTTACACATCACATGAGGACTCCTCTATACATGTCATTTCATGGAGGGCAAGTGTACAACTGTGGTCTTGTGCAATCTTATATATGAGATAAGGATGTCCAATAATGATGGTATTGAGTCAACAATTTTATCTCAGGTTGATGGCTGTGTTAAATAATTTATTAGAATAAATAATTCATGTGTTAATTACCCATTATTATAATAATTGCATTCTTGGAAGCTTAATAACATCATGCTTAATCTTAAAGCAAATTCTAAATAACCTTTTGCTTACGCTCAGTTGTATTTGATAATTAGAATAAACTTAATTTTTATTTAAAGTACTTTCGAGCATAACCTTAGTCTTAAAGCAAATGCTGAAAAAATTCTTATCTTAGTAGTATTTGTTAATAAGCTAAACTTCATTTTTATTCAAAATACTTTTAAACTTAACTTTAATCTTAAAGCAAATTCTAAATAACATTTGCTTACGCTCAGTTGTATTTGATAATTAGAATAAACTTAATTTTTATTTAAAGTACTTTCGAGCATAACGTTAGTCTTAAAGCAAATGCTGAAAAAAAGTTCTTATCTTAGTAGTATTTGTTAATAAGCTAAACTTCATTTTTATTCTAAATACTTTTAAACATAACCTTGATCTTAAAGCAAATTCTAAATAACCTTTTGCTTACGCTCAGTTGTATTTGATAATTAGAATAAACTTAATTTTTATTTAAAGTACTTTCGAGCTTAACGTTAGTCTTAAAGCAAATGCTGAAAAAAATTCTTATCTTAGAAGTATTTGTTAATAAGCTAAACTTCACTTTTATTCAAAATACTTTCAAGTATAACCTTAACTCTAAGCAAATGCTAAACAATAATTTTGCTTATCATATCCGTTTAGCGCATTATGAGGAACACAGTACGTCAATGCATTTCAAATTTCACAGTAGGCCTACGTCCATTGAGATTTTATATAAATTAGGTCAACCTAGGCGTATGGGTGGTGAAGTCAAGAACAACTCGGGCTTCGTTTGGCCACTGGAGCAAGTTTTACTTTTCGTACACGCAGGCAGCTATCCAACGTCTTCGTGGATAGAATAATTTCCCAAATAGTTGGTTAAACCCTAAAACATATTTTATAAACTTAATTTTGGAAATTAGCCCAACTTGTGTCCGCGGTTCAGCTGCGTGGTCGAATTATTTTTTAATGATACCTAAGGTTTGGTTTTTTAAAATTAAATGGCCAACATAAGTACTACAAGATCCCTCTTCTAGGAATTTTACCTTGTAAGCGTTTAGACGTAACCATATAATATGTCCCCCTACACACTGCACGACGAAGCATTATGTTAATTTCAACCGTTTCTTGTTCGTTTTACCTAAAAAGGTCGTTCACATTCGCCTAACTATGCTTTGGAATGGCACAATCATCAACTTATATCATTTTGTAAAGACGAGATGTGTGTAAATAAATCATTAACTAAGTGGAATCTTTACATTTCGACAGCTGACAAACAGCTGACACGTGCCACGACGTCTAGACAGCACAATCGGATACTAACGCGGAAATCGGTACAGTTTTAGTTGCTTTGCTACGGGAGAAAACTCCTATAGTGAAAGAGGAAAATTGGGCGTTTTGTTTTCTACTGTTTATCTGACAAACAACTTATACGATTTTCATGAAGCTTTCACTGATGTGTTTATCTGCGCTTTCTAGGCTGTGTTTGCACCATGCTTTGGGAGAGATCAAATGTTTTGCCTGACACCGGTTAAAGCGTGGAAGATACATCGAAAGCATTGTTGCCAATTAAAATATCAAATAAAAAACAAATAGTAGTTTTTGAAAAGAGGTTGAGTATTACAATGGTTGAACTGGTGTGTAGCGACAATGAGCCCTGTTCAGACCACTACCACTTGAGACTCGGCAGGAGATAAAAATATTGACAGCAGCTCTCCAAGTGGCAGAGCTATACACTACTAGCTTTGCGTTTGTGTGCGTTTCATTCTTCCGCTAACATATATACGGCAGTTTCATGTGAGTATGTGTTATTAAACACAGCTTTCTCTCACACATTAAACATTAACGGATATTTGATTTTTCTAGTATTCCTCCTCGAGCAAACAGTTGATGTGATAACCACCAGAGTGCAGGCTAAACACTCGCGTAGGAACACAAATTCGGCGCTACATGCTTCCACAATAAAGCCGAGTTTTTCGTCATAAATTATTCAAACTTATTGAAATTACTTTTATTTGAATGGTAGTTCAACTTCGAATGTGGTGAGCTTTTTAAAAAAATGTAAATTTGCTTTATTGAATGAGAAAAATCCGCAAACTTTGATTTCGAGTTAGGTCGAAGAACAAATTTAGTTAAAAATAAATTTAAAAAAACTAAATGAAATCCACATTCGGACTTTCTTAACCTTTAAAATTACATATTCTGAATAATTTTCTGATCCTTATTACACCAGTAATCTTGTTCACTGCTATTATGTGAGTTGAAATTAAAGATGGTGGCTGGGTCTGCCGAGCCTTAAATACTGGGATAGCCCAATGCCTGATTTTCGGTTTACGCAAGTATTTACTAAAGTTGGCTATGTTTTGAATAGTTCATAATCCAATACATTTTATGCCGTTGTGTTGCCAACTTGCATTCAATAATGTACAAATAAAACAAATATATACAGGGTGATTCAGAACTATGCAGCAATGTTTCGGTGGCTCATTCTATAGCTAAAAATAAGAAAACAAGTTCATATAAACATAGGCCCGAAAACGCTTTTTTGTTTTTTCCGTCATTTTGTTTGTTTTACATAATAATGTGTATCTAAAGAACGGTTTGACTGATTGAGTTCAAACTTGGCATGAAGTTTAACCTAGCATTGATCTATCCTAAGAAAAATAATCGATTGTATCCAATCATGCGTTTCAAAATGGCGGCTGTTTGAAAATTTCAAACCTAAATTACTCAAAAACCGTACATTTTAACAAAAAATGTCAAGACACCCTTTTTGTAGCCCTTTTGATACCGTATCGGATGGTGTAACTGTCAAAACAAGAAGTGAAAATGTAAAATAAAAATAAACAATGACTATCAAAGTACAAAACCTGTCGGACTGGTCTGGCGAGACGACATTTTGATTTGGTCGTACAGACGTGATGATCTCGTTGCTCATTTTACGGGCTGCGGATGATATGTTCGGCTTACAGAGCCTTGTTTATGGACTGATGTGACGACCTGTATAACCACTGTCAGGGTTTTGATTATTGCAAAGCAGTAAAAGGAACCCACCTAACAAGGATTTCGCACCAGTCGAATCGAAAGTTTTTACCCGAATCATTTTAATAACGTCACACGGAACTAACCACCTAACCACTAACAATAACCATGGGAATACATTTTACATTGGTGGGGAGCAGAGTAAGTAATGGAGCAAGATAAGAATTTACGTTTGGTATTAAGTAAGAAGTAACATGAATTTGAAAACAAAGACAAAAACTCAAATGTTAAAAGCGTGAACTATTTGATCAACGAGGATCGTGTAACCTAAGTACACATAAAACAGATTATACTGAGGTGACGGCCTAACCAAAGCAAACAGTAAGCGAAAAACTCACATGACCCAATCAAGCTCCTCAAAATCATAAAGGTTCAGATATGTCATAAAATTTGTCCTGTTATGCAACCCAATATAAATACATAGTTTTGTTACCTTATTTCCAGTAACAAAATTAATTCAAGGGATGTTTGAACACTCTGTATATATTTACACAGGGTGAACTAAAAGTCTGGAGACACCCTTGTAACTTTTGAGTGAGTAATTGAAAAAAAAAACAAACTCAGGTAATGTTTACTAGGTATAAAGATGTAATTTTTTATGCATAAAACAACGTTATTAACATTGCCAAAATTTGAAATTTTGGTGCAGTAAAAAAATTTAAATGCAAACCCCTGCCTTGTGACCCCTTATTTTAAAGGTATTTGTGCAAGAATGTAAATGACGAAAACTAGAGGTTTCTATTTTATTCCTATCTAAAGTTATTTACGGTTAAAGACAAGAATGGTTCGTCATTCTAACTTTTTAGTGAGTGATTGGTGAAGAGCCAAATAAAAGGAATGTTTATTAGGTATTAGGATGTACGTTTTGATGTATGGGAAAAATTTTCCCCTGTTTCAAAAATTGGAAATATTGGGGGCAGCTTAAAATTTGTATACGCAAACCCCTGTCAAGTGACCATTCATTTTAAAGGTATTAACAAAAGAAAACTAACAGTGCAAATTTGAAGCCGCTATCTCAACCCTACTACAAATTACAACAGTCAAAAGATATTCTATTTTGGGGTAAACCAAAAGGGCGGTTTCATCCCACAAGTGCTAGTCTGAGCACTTTGGCTAGTCTGAGCTATTTATTGCTACCCAAGTCTTATCAGTGGTTGAGTATTTTCCAGTCTTTTATTAGTCTCTTGCCAGTTTTGTCCTGGGAAACATCTTTCTTCTACTTTATCAAAAAGTTAACTTAGCGATAAACTACTGGCAGGGGTTTTCATTTAAACTTTTTGAGCTGCTCCCAAAAATTTCCCATTTTGCAAATGGTAACAACGTTGTCTTATGCGCAAAAAAAGTACATCTTAATACCTAGTAAGCATTACCTGAGTTTGGTTTTTTTCCAATGACCCACTCAAAAGTTACAGGGGTGTCTCCAGACTTTTAGTTCATCCTGTATATCAATTCTGCTATCAATAAGGCCTCCATATAAGTTTTATGCAACATGGTATCTACCGGAAGGAATAATAATTATCTAATCTAAATGTAAATGTATCTTCTATTACAGGGGTAAAGTAGTGAACTTAGACCAGAAATTCAATTCAATAATTGGCCGAGCGAAGAGAAGTCTCCGTTTTAACTCGACCTTTCTGCATCTGTGTGTTTGTCTCACGATTACGGCCAAACGCCTTGACCGATTTTGATTATTTTTTGCATGAATGTTCCTTATTCCTAGGCCGAGCCATGTATATATACGGGTTTTTCATTTTTAGTTTTTAACCCCTTAAATAAAATAAAAATTTCGGCCGGACCGTTTCTCTCAGTGTAAGCTTTTTTCAAAAAGCCAGTTTGTGGCTTAACCGTAAGTCGAATTTAAAAACTAATAACATTTTGCCAGTAGCAAATTTGATTTTCAACAAAATTGTATTCTTGGTTTTTTACCGTATCTCTAACGGTAAGCTCATAACGGTAACTTTTCATAAAGTTTCGTAATTTAGTTCTACATAGAACTGTATAAAAATATTTATCAATTTCAAATTTCTTATTTTTGAAAGACCAGATTTTATGTTCCTACTACAAGACTGCTAACAAAACTATGCCTGTTTTGAATAGTAATTTAGGAATATATCCTTTGCCCAAAAATGACATATTTTAAGAAAATGTAGAGAATAAATCAAAGAATTGAACTGTATACTTGTAAATTGTTATTTTATAAAAGTATTTTACTTAGCTTTACTTGAATTACAAAATGAGATGAAACAAATGAATCCTCGCGGCGATAAAGGACATACAAAAAATTACCGCTGGACAGCGTGGAAAGTGTTAGTACATGGGTCGAGATCACTATCACGACGCTTTAACATCGTTTGTTTTTTTATTATTTATAATATTGGAATATGATATGGAACTGTAAATGCGTTGTTAAGTTTTAGTTATTTAAATATGTAAATATTTAATTCTATGTTTTCCCTCAATAACGCGATATTTTAGATACCTTACGCATTATTAACCTAAATAAAACACAATGGCCCCTAAAAGAAAATCTTTAGCAGTTAAAGCACAAGAAAAGAAAAAAACGACAACTAGAAATAACGGAATCGCGGGATTTGCAAAATAACGTTTCACTGGCTAAGCCTTCTGCTTACTTCCTTACTGGCACACTATTTTTAACCTAAGCTCAAAACCACATTTGTTATTTCAACGAGCGAGGTCTACTGTTCACAGAACTACTAGTTCAATGAAGACAAATCTACACATATAAATTTCACATATAAAAAGATAGTAAACGCCCCCATTACCATTAACAATAAAATCATATCCTGCGCTAACACTGTTAAATATTTGGGTTTGACCCTGGATGTAAAGCTCAAGTGGAAGGAAAAAAAGAGGAGTTGAACATCAAGTATTGAAATCTTTACTGGCTACTCGGACGTAACTCTGGAAGGTGTAACGTGAGTAGCATATAATATAACAGCTGATTTCACCCATCATCTGTAATACTCAACATCGTTATAATTTCTTGTGAAATTGATTTTTTAAAATAAAGTTACAGAACTAATGTATGCTATAACGTTATAAGATTTACTTTGAGGTTATAAACTGTAAAACATTATAACAAACCACGTACACTCCTAATTGCTGATAAGGAACCAATGTTACAGTAAATAATTCAGTCTTAGTAAAACAATGAAATTAAACTGTTCGGATAAAGTAGGTTGCTTGATTTAATTGTAATCTATGATCTATGTCCTCGTGTACAGAAGTATTGTTTTGTAAAGACACGCGTTTGTTCGCTTTCAATAACGGTACATTACAAAAGACTAATTCATATTTCAATCTGAAGACACAGAATTCTTTTATTTTATCAAAGCAACGTAACTCTTTGGGTTTATTGGGACTGCAATGTGCATACAAATTTACATTAATTAAGGATTATCAAACTGTCGGTCGGTATAAGTACATGTTCTCCTTACTGGCCTCAATTAGTTTTTCTTACAAATCTTTGATCTTGTGATTGGAAGTTAGAACTAAATACACCATGCAGTGTTATTGTATTTGCGTTACAGTATTTTTAGTGTTGTTGGTTAGAGAAAGCTACCGGAACATTTCTTTGAGGTTAAGAGAGAAAAACCCGTTTTCGAGAAATGATCTACCGAAGGGGAAAACTCATTTGAAGAAAGAAACACCCCATATAATCGGGGGTGGACTCGTCATGAATATTGAAGAGAGCCCTTTCGTAGCTCAATTGGTCCAAGATGTAAGTAAATTTATTGAAATTCTCTACACATATTGTATAAAGTACTTATTTATTATTAAAATGAAATTAGATCTATACATACTTTAGTAACTGAGTCGACATCGGGTTCCATAGATTTTTCACATTCCAACGTAATTAAACTGCAGATGGAATAGTGAAAGAGCTAAGCAGTGCAAGATGGAGCTGCTATAAAATAGTACAGGCAATGTAGTAGTTCATGTACGGTAGCCTACCTTCACTTTAGTTGTGTTTCACAATACACATAAGCTACATTGCAATTGATTGATAATAATTGTGTTTCTAATAACAGTGGCCGATGTTAAGTTTTTTTCTTTGTTTAAACTACTGCTATGATTGTTTAATAACAATACAGTACTTGAAATTTGGGTACATTGATAAACGATGTTATACTTCCAAACTTGAACGCATTAGGCAGAGTTAAAAAAATGCCTTTTATAGCAACAACATTGTATTTTTGAGATACCTCTCAACATGGGTGCCCATATGATATTTTATAGGGGGGGGGGGGCTAGACCGGGGTAGGGGGCATAACACGTTCACTGCTAAGGACGCACATGTGAGCTTGACACTGAACACTATGAGAAGCGGCCGACGCACAGTGCATTGCACGATAACCCCCGTATTGGGAGTATTTTCAATACACAATACATTGCGTGATTCGCACGCCAACCCCGTATTGGGAGTATTTTCTATACACAGAGGATTGCGTGCTTCGCACGCCAATGTTAAGCCTATGTGCTATGGACGAACATGTGCGTCCGCTTTAAAATATTAGTGATTATTACGTAGAAAGGTTTAAAACTAAAAAATAAAGTAATTTCTACTCTTTTAGAATATAAATATAAAAAAAAAGGTCAGCTCCTAGCATAGAAAATACGAAATTCGCGTAGCAGTGAACTTGTTTAAGGAGTACCCTCCACTCCTTCGGTAAAAGGAGTCACACAGCATCGAGTCTGTACCTTTACACCGTCAATGAATACACAAAGACCTAAAACACTCCTAGAGGCCTCACGAAGTAGTAGTGACCCAGCAACTCATGCTTGAACTCTTGTAAAAAATAAAGTAAGTATACACAGTGCTCTTTTATTTGTTCAATAAAGTGTAAGTATACATAAAATTAAACGACACATAACATTTAAAACATATTTTAATGCTAATCTCTCTAAAGAAAAATACCTGACTATTATTAATAATATACATATTTTCCTTCCTATGGGAGCTAGGGGGGGGGGGGGGGGCGTGGCCCCCTCTGCCCATAAAGATGGGCGCCCATGGCTCTCAAACTGGAAAAGCTTTTTACAACGTCACTTTTTACGGTTATATTTGAAAATACATGATGCTGCAAGTATCTTCTGACATTTAGTATAATTGTTTCAACTCCCCCTCCTCCCTTTCTCGATAGTAAAAAACCCAATAAACACGAAATCGGTTATATTTATAAAAAAATACGAAAGTTATAAAATTAAGTACAGGCTATGATGTAATTATAGCAAGTAATTGTTAACGAAACGAAAATTAAGCATGACCGCTGTAAAAAACACAATTACAAGGCTTTATACGAACTCGTACTATGATAGCCTATAGAGGTTTTATACAAACTCGTACTATGTTAACCTATAGA
>JAGFPH010025451.1:0-10868 GCA_018207615.1 Philaenus spumarius
TAACTGAATTTATTGACTTATTTAATATTATTTACATTTTTAAATTTGTTTATAATATTTTGTAAGTGCCAGAGCCAAGTTTATGATTACTAAATTTACGATGTAATATAATCTAAAAATTATATTTCTTATTTACCAACACAGTAAATAGAGAGACAAACAAGCGCTTGTAGTAAATCTGACATGTAATTTATTGTACAACTAATATAATTATGTAACAAATATTTTATGTATGTATATATATTATCAAAATGTAGATTACAGTAAGAAGGGTCAGAGTAAACGCATTTCCTGGAGTAGAATCTAAGGTATTCCTTCAAAATGTCCCTTGTGTCTTCGTTTAACTATAAATTAAATAATTTAATGTGTTTGGAGACTCTTATACGTATTAAAAGGTTTAAAAAAAACATGAAGTATTTAATTTAAAATAATGTTAAGTTCTTACCTAATATTACGTAAACAAATATTTTTATATTTACAAATATGAGTTATAAAAACAAACTTTTAATAAGGTTTGTGGAAATTAAAGATATTTGGTTATTTTTAACGATTATGTATGGATTACTTATAATTAGCTAAATATCATGTTAGAAATTAATTAATATGTTCTTTTATTTGTAGATCCAATATTTACTTAGAGTCTTTTAAAATAAAAATTGCATTATAGATCCCGACCAAGAAGACTAATCCAAACATGATTTTGTTTTAGACAAAATTTAAAACGTTGCCTGTATACAAAAGTTTATTGATAGATAAGCATAGAGTGATCCACCTGAATGACTGTGTTTAATATGTATCCCATTTAACAGGAAAAGAAATTCAAGTTTAGAGATAAAATCAATGGCCTTAATTATATTTAATTGGTTTAGATGTATGCCTAAGTATATTTTGCAGTAATTTATTTTTAACGTTTCTAAAGCATTTAACTAAAAGTTTGAAAACAATTAATCATTCACCAAAGCCAATTAAAAATATTTATTTTCTATTCATTCCAGCATTGCTTTCATTTTCAAAGTTAAAATTAATTTCTGTATTAAAAGATATTAAAAAGTAAAAGTTAAAAGTTTTTTGTTTTTAATCAAATATTGGATGAGTTCAAAACCCTTCCTTAATGAAAGAACCTAATTACTTATCATTTCACAGGTTATTTGTCAGTCACTCCAGTGTATAATAAATTGTGATTTATTATATAAATAAATTTAAACTGACAGTAACTTTTCCTATATTTTCTTTTTTATAGTTTATAATTATCTTATTTCTCTTATAAACATCATTAGAATACACATACATTGTTAGTAATAAAACATTGTGTGTTTATATTTACTTACAATCTTTGAACAAATCAAGAACACATAGAACGTAAATCGTGGGTATTTCTTTTGGAAGAATTCCCAAAAAGTACATTTAATTATATGGAGGAAATCATTTTTCTGAACACATTTATAACTATATTCAAGTTAGGCCTGCATGTCTACATTAATTATACAATGTTAGGTCTTTAAGCAACCAAACAAATAATTATTGACATTGCTTTATGTTACTTTGCGCAAGGCATAATGTAAATTTAACTCAACCTTTATTCTAGAGAATATCCATACAAAATGTAGTAGAAAACATTGTTTGCTGTATACACATAGATGAGGGGAACCAAAGCAAATACTTATTTCTACAGGTACAGAAAGATAAAGGATCATAAATAATATAATAATTTTAAAAACTTATGATTTTATTTGATGTATATTAGAACTAACAATGGCCAAAATAGATTATCAGTTACTAAATATAGGTAGTTAATATCATAGGTAATCTTGTTTTTGTTTATGGATGAAATAAATATGAATAACCAATAAAAAAATGTTTCATGTACAAAAGTAGTAAATTAACTAACAAAAACATCACAAATAATTAATTAGAGATGTATAATTTAAGTGTTAATTACCAAAATAAAGCCTTAGATTAGAAAATTTAAAAATTAAATTGAACTAACATACACAAAATATAATTATTTGTATGGGTATAATACTTTATTATATACATACAAATAGCTAACAACAACATAAACAACTTCTATTGATACCAACAGATAATGCAGTAACAAAAGATATACTTATGTTTTACAGATAACAGGTAGAAGCTTTTACCCAAATACTTTATTTATAGATATTGATAGATAAAGAAAATTAAAATGTTAAGTGAGATTATGGAACATAAATACAGTCAACATAGTTTCCCAGAAAAAATGTTTTATAGAATTTTGTTCTAAATTTAATTAGCTTCAAGAAAATATATATATAACATGGGTTGCGACACCTATTTACTATAATAAAAATTAATATATGACTAGGGTACACTTCACAACCGGAGCGTAGGCTAGTCTTGATGCGCGCTGGTTTTGTTCATTCAGTCCTTATAAGTAGTCGTGTTCTGTACTGAGTGTACTATTCAATCCATACACTCTGTTACAATGTCTTTAACATGCTTCCTGGTCTGTCTCTGAACCGAAAGTCACAATCAGCTGATTTTCAATCAAGTAGTGGCGTAAGTCCTAGACCTATGACTTGTAAAATAGCCAAGCGCTTCGATAAAAAGTTACTAAATCTGTCAAAAGTGCGTAAAACTATGAAGTACAACGAATATAGAATAAAACTCAGGCAAGCGCAAATAAGAGAAGAAGAGATGAAGAAAAGAGAAGAGGGATTTACATATGGAGCAGGTTGTTTTTAAACAACAAAATATTTGGTATGTTGAGTTCTGAATTTTTCATATTTTGTCATTTTCAATATTTATATAGGCGTACACTCATTTATGGATTCTAAATTTATTTTAAGTTTTTCAGAAATGTTCATAACTGTTGTATTGTTGTGGCTAATAACACTAAAAAAGTAACTTGAGTTGTTTACATTCATAAACTCCTTGCAACTCAAAAATATTGGTTGAATCCAATGCCCTACTTTGATCAAGGTTTTCCGCAAGTTTGATTTTTCCGTGTTTTTTAAGTAAAAAATGTATATATCTCAGGAAGTACTTACAGCAAACAGTTGAAATGTTTACCATATATTCCTAATTAGTTTATCTAAATATTTAGGAAGAATTCTGTCCATATATAGGGATAGGAGCTGTTTAATATATATTTTGATTTAACATAAATAATGAAAAAATTTAAAAAATAATTTTGTTTAATAAAAAATGTTTTAATAATTAAGATAGAGTCAAATGCTCTCCTAAATATTTAGAGGAACAAAATGTGAACAAAATGACACTAATTTTATCAAATTCCAACTGTTAGATCCGGAGAAATATGACATTCTGTAACCCCACCCCCCATTTAAATATATATATATATAGTGTATATATAAAAAATATTTGGAGTTTGACAGTGTATGATATTTATCTAACCTATTATAAGCAAATAAAACAAAAATCAGGATGATATAGTTAAAATTAGTCAATTTGGTATTTTCAGTAGAACATTCCCTTAAGATGAATGCAGATCCAGACTTGTGTAAAATAGTAATATAAGACAAGTATTTGATTCTTGGTGTGTCCTGTTATAGCAAACCTCTTTCACTCGTCTCAATACAATACTCATATAAAATATATTTCCTTCAAGATATACTTAGAGATTTTTAGTTTCGTTAATTTAGTATATGATACGTTGTTTTGTTATTATCAATATATTAAACTCTTCTAGTCGACTGTTACCCTTGGCGTTCAAGTTTAACTCGGACTTCTACAGTTTAAATGGTTATGAAAACTGATTAGATGTAGATGTTCCTACGATAACACAATAACTGAAAATTTTATTATTTTTGACGTTCGTCTCTAGTAAAATTACATCAAACGAAAGATTTTAATTACTTGTTAGCTTTTGAGTTGTCCATGTAATGTTTATTAAGAATGTGCATGTCCTTTGCTTTATATGACAAGAATATATTTATAAACGTCTGTTTGCAACTGAGAATAAGGATATACAGGACCAATCTAGACGACATTTATTTTGTTGAAAAGACTCGATATCATTCACAATATAATCAACATATCGGTGTTTCTTCTTTATTTTGCTATTGTTTTAAACGTGTCCTTAATCGCATCGAAGCCAAACCTCGTACTCGCTGGGATCTTATAATTAAAATCAAAATAATTTATCCTATTTTTTTATGTAACAAACAATTTAATTTTGAACTAAACACAGACTATAAATAACCTTGTGCTATTTAGTTTCATATTTTGAAGAATTTTAAACAAGGCAAACACGGTAAATTTACCCAAAATTATTACTCTTTGCTTTAATTAAATAATTAACAAGATATAGCAATTTTGTATTTACCATTTATGTTTTATAAGAGAATGGTTAATTTGCGGTACCAATTTACCTGGATACATTTTTGTGGTAAACTTTAGGGAACGGATTATTTACAAATTTTAATCTTTGCTGTAACTAAAATAGTGTTTAGGATACATCAATTTTAAATTTAACATTGATAAACAGTGTAATGTTCTATCTTTGATAATTTATTGTATCGGTACATTTCCTAATAGACGCATCGGGATCAGGTTATTCTCATAATATGTAAACATTTTTGTACCTTGACTAGTTTCCGAGAAAAAGCAATTTGAAGTAACAATTATTTTTAGTTACATTTTATTGGTAAGTATAAATTATAATCTAATATTTATCTGGCACATTGTCTCCATGTATTTTCAACTCTAACAGGATGTATGCTGCTAGCCTACTCTTCTCACATCTATGTGAGACAAATTACGTTGATATCTCGAATGGCCAAAAAATCGTTTCATGTATATTGTACTACATACACTAAGCTAGGAACCTTCTGCGAAAGACAAAGCAAATTTTATTTTAGACAATCAGAGTAAGTATTTTTAGAATATCCAGGCATTTAACATTAAAATGTTTTAAATAATGTGAACTTTTTTCCTCAATTAACGAACATTACAAATGTTACAAGTAAGTACTACCAATGTTTTTCAAGATTTAAATAAGATAAAACTGTCAAGGTAAATTAATGCCAAAATCATTGTTATTTCAGTTACATGCAAAATGTATAACAAATAAATATAATCGTTATTCCTTTATAGTTTATTTATTCGCTCTTAATTAAACTTAGTATTTATACATTTATCGTATATACTTTTTCATGTAAATGCATGTTTATCAGATGATAGTATTTTAGCTTATTATTCCTGTAACATAAAACTTAAGCTTAGCCAAAATACAGTACTTGATTATTTGAATAAAAAATTCTACAGATTCCTTCATCTGTCCCCATAAAACACTGGTATTACTACTATATCGCTACAATAAATCCGTATAACCTCAGTTGGTTTCTCAACCGGTTTTGAATAATCATTGTTGATGAGCAAGACTCTGTTGAATGTTTTATTTTCTCTTTTAACTTTAATTTTGTTCTACAAGTTTTCTCACAAAACTTAAACACATTTTATTAGAAAAATGACAAAACAAATTTAAAAAACAACAAGATTTAAGTATTGTACATAATAAACCATTACAGATTGGAAAACTGACCGAATTATTCACTTTTAATAAAAAATTTAACAAAACCTGTACAATATACAAATATTCAAGTATATGTTTCAAGAACTGTAAATTTTGAATAATTTTTGTTTGACACTATGTTCAAATAACTGTAGTTTAAAAAAAAAATTAGATATCATATATAGTCAACAAAATTAAATAATTAATTTTATTTATTATGCCCGCTTAAATCTTTTATGAAAAAAATGATGAACTAGGTGTGAACATATGAATCAAACTTACATAGGATAAGGCAATTAATTTATTATCTTTACTGTAATGAACCAAAACAATACTTCAGTATACCCACCTGAGTTATTGCTCAAGTACTCAAAGTGTAAAGGCAAATATACTATAGTCCAATGAGTAAAATGTAAGGACATTAACAGTATTTAAAAAGGTCATCTATATTATTTTATAGACACTTTAATGTATTCTTCAATAGATACTTTTATTAAAAAGGTATGCACAAATAGTTATTTTTGAATTATTTCTTATAATTATTTATGTTTAACATCTATTCGTAGGTCTAACCCATCTATATAATAAACATTAATTGCTGTTCTTTGTAAGCGCATCACTTGAGAACGGCTGGACCAATTTGGCTACTTTCTGTTTTATTATGTTAGTAATAGTCCGAACTAGGTTTTTATATAAAGAAAAATTTGAAAAGTTTTCCGTAAAAGTTACAAATTTATAAAAAACTAAACAACTTCTTTTGTATGGATTCAAGGCCATAGCGCTCAAAAAAAAGCTGTTCGTATAAAAAGCTTAGCAACAAGTCATGTTTGTTTACATTCATTACCACAGCAACTTTACTTAGCTTTATAATCAGTTTATTACTGTATTATTCAAAACAAACAGATTGTTTGGGTTAAATTGACCATTATAAAGCAAACAAAAACAAAAATCAACTAAAAATGATTACTATGTTTTAATCCAATTGGGCTAATTTAGAATCATGTTTTTTATAATTCTTCAAAACTATAACTTTTTTTAGATTAGGTAAAAGGTTTTCTGTATTATCTATAAATGTTTACAAACTTTAAATCTAAATTTGTGTAGTATATACTTAAGTGGGATAAAAACCATTTTGCAATTCGATTACCGGTACTTAAGTCAATGAAATGGAATAACTACCCATTAAATTAAATCATGCAATATCGAAGCATTGCTGGGTCCACTAGTTTAAAATGACTTTGTCTACTCATAAAGCTAATTAGGTCAGCAGTAATCAATAAACGTATTTCCCAGAATCTGCACATGAGCTTGGTTAATTCTTGAAAAGCTGAGTTTAAACATTAAATTAAAAAATAAGAAATAAACACGTTTTTCCTTTACAGCCACAAGTATAGCAGTTTCTTAAATACAAAGTGTATTTGTTTAAAAGATATACAGGCCACTATATTTCAACAGAAATACTTTATGTCATTAATTAACAATGGTAAAGTGAATTCATATTTTGAAAAGTGTTTCTTCTTGTTTTTAATCCTCCAAAGTTTGCCACTATTTCCTAGAACCCCCTTTTCCCAAGCATCTTGCAAATAATAGTTTTAATAGTTAAATGTATTTCGGTTAGAGTATGTCGTCCCACCTCCGCCAACAACCTCAGCATTCTGTTAATCACAGCTGAAGGAAGAGTGAGCTATGCGTCCTATTTGGAGCCATCCTTATAGGGAGTGCGGTTGACTTATCACTAATTGGCCATCCTGAAGAAATATTGTCGAAATAGGGAGCAATTGGGTAATTTTTTTTAATTTTTCCTTTTTACAAATTTTCTTCGGTTTGGGTGTCTCTGGTCTTCTGTCTTCTCACTGTCCCTATATCCATCGTTCTTGCCACTTCATCATAGGTTTTGGTTTTGAACTAGCTGCAATCTTGGCTATACCCAACATTTCCAAAAGCAAAAGATCAAGGAGGATGATAACTGAATTAATATAGTAGCCGTCTCTGGCTCAGTACTCGTCTCTAAGATCTCACGTTGTTGTTTCTGAGTTAGTACCTTCATATCAGAGACAGCTCACAGTTCTTGGCTTTAAAAAGTCATTGAATTTGTGACTGCCACCAGTAGTCTTACTTTAAATTGTTTGGGCCATTTGGTGTGTGCAATCGTCCATAGTAACAAAATTGTTTTGGTAGTGGTTCTATCCTCCCCAATCTTGATGTGTTTACATGTAGCACAACTTCAAGTTACTTTTTTGAGTCGCTCTCAGTAATATAATCTTTTACATTGGAATTTGTCTCTTTTTTTAGCCATTATCTTAGTTCCAATGACTGTTAATAGCACAATAATTGGTAATACTGGAATGCATTTATTTTAGAATTAATAACATATTTAATGTATACGCCACAAATTATTCCATAACAGAAGGTACGCGAATTATAAAAGTTATAAAACTAGCAAGTGCTTGTGAAATTTACGTTACAATCAGCGATGAAGGAGAAGGATAAAATCATTAACAAATTCTAATTTTGATACAATTATTTACTTGAGCTTAACAGGATAAACATTAATAATGTTAAAATAATTTAATGACGACATTGGTTTTATTTAGTCTTACTGTGTAAGCTAAAGAAAAGCAAACTTTTTTAATAAATTGTGTTTTGTTTCAACGGTTTATATGATTAACTACCTTTGTTCAGATGAAATAACGTTGTACCAAGTGCAGATGTTTTCCTTCCCTGCTCTCTATTCTGTTTCATTTAATTTGCATAATGGTGTTGCGACTTTTTGCATTGAATACACATGATTTTATCTCAAGTAAGTAAAGTAAAATACATGTATAGGAAATAAGTGCATGTAGAAATTTAAATTTGAATGAGCAAAAATGTTTAGTAGTTTTATCACATCTAACAGTGTCATTTAATTGAGAAGAAAATTTTGCATTTTTAAAATTATGTACAGAGCGGTATGTAAACTATAGGTCAGTATTTAAATTATGCAAACTTTAACCGTTTATTTAACCAACTGCGTCTTTCCAATCGTTTCTTTCTCAGTTAAAATTGTATATGTATATTTTTAAACACATATTCATATTCAACTTTAATCTTAAAAAAAACATTATTGTTTAGGCCGATTCAATAAAGTATTAGGTTTTGTTATTGGACTTATTTTATTATGACTGTAATAGTAATAAGCAATTTATTTATTTACATAACAGTTTATGTATTCATTATAAATGAGCTTCATCTTTCAGGAATACAATGGAATTTCATTTAATGTTATCGGACCCAGTTTATGGATTGGGAGGGAATGGATGGTATTATCCTATTAAAATATAATAAATTGTGTTAATATTATAATTAAAAAATACGTTTCTGACTACTATCATACTTAAAAAAATATATATAACATTATTGATCATTTAATATAATACGAAGACATCTCTTTAATAGGACAAGTATGAATTTATTACATAACAAAAATAATAAATTATTGTATTTATACAATTTGAAGTATGCAGATGTTACTTTATAATATAAATTAATGTATTTAAACAATTTGAAATGCCATTAGTTTATAATAGAAATTGATTAAACTGTTGTAATTATCTGATAATAATGGATATGCGTAGAAATACAGTAGCTATAAGGACACATATAATTGAAAAGTAAATGCGTATTACAACCTTAGTAGCATATATCTTCATAAAATTAGAATTGTGATTTCGGGATCTGGTTCGATAGCTTTGATAAATAGTCTACTTGTAAAGATCATCTAATTTACGAAATTGATATTTATTCAAACTATTCTTATTTTTCATAAAACTATCTTATTACAATGTCCAATATGTTTATTTTATTTTAACGTTATAAGTGTCATTAGGAAATTGGCTGAATATTTTATGTCTTCTACTCGTAAATTATTATAGGTTATTTTACGACTATTTTATACAAATAGTTTGATATGTAAATGTATCATTTAGTCTATACATTTACACATTAGGAACTCTACATTATTTATTGTACACTTTTCTAAAAACGGGGTTTGTATTTCGGGTCCATACATCTTGATGGTTGTATGTCTCCAACTCAATTTCATTGTTCTTTTCTTTTTTGTTTTGCTTTCCAGTAGGCCTACATATTTGGATGATCTTCTGTAGCTTGTTATATCGTTCAATAAGAACCCGGTAGATGATTGATTTATCGCAATTGCACTAATTAATTCAAAATGTTTACAAATACTTGTCTTACTATATTATACTTGTTTACAGTTATGACATTACTATTTAACTTTCACAATTTGTACTGGTAATGTATTAGTTTTTATAATTTACCGATCGTATTTCCTTTCTTTTAATTACTGAGATGGGTGCTCTAAAAAAATTATATATTAACGTTATCGATTCTAAGCTTACTATGTGTACATTATCAATTATATTCTATCTTATATTTAGCCATAGCTGTACCTTAATTGTTTTATTTTTTGTATATTATTATATATCTATTATTTGACTTTAATTTAGCGTATACTTTTTAACATGTATCATTATAATTAATGTGGTGTACATTTCTACAAATTTATAAATTATGAGTTAATATTGTTCTGACCAATTCAAAATATAGATTTACAAAATCACGTAAAACTCTGATATAGTTTCACACATTAAAACTCTGATATAGTTTCACACATTCATATTAATTTATTAATCCTATAAACAAGCCATTTACTTGATTAAAATTCTTAAAAAGAATTACTTGCATATCCACAGCCCTGCACATGGTATACAGAATTTACAACTGAAGAAAAAGTATTTAAAAATATCCTTTATATCTATAAGCCTACATTCCTGTATAATAATGTACAACAATCAACGGAGAGTAGAGTTATTGCGCATCGGTAAAAGTTGCCTAGTTACGAGCCTTGTTACTGTAATTTTGTTTATTTGCTCTATAAGCTTTATTAGTCTAACTGGCAAAATGTAAAAACACCAAGAAAAAACGTTTATTTATTTATTGTGAGATTTATTCGACATTAAAATTAATAATGTACTATTATTTTGAATGCAGAAAGTTGTTAATCATCGCTAATGACGTTATCTAGCTAACTTTAGGGATAGAAAAAAGGTATTTTCATTAATCATAAGTACTTAGGACTGAACCAATTAGGAAACCCCACAAACCTAACGAACAAAACCAATAAATGATACTTTATTTCCAAGCCGAGAAAATGTATTCATTTTGTTTTAGACTATTTCTTGGATACACAATTTAATTTATTATTTACTTCAAATAAGTTTTCCAAATTAAATATTGCTTTAAACCTGCATAAGGTAATACATTAAAAGTAGTAAGAGTCGAAATCTTATAAAAG
>JAGFPH010025452.1:0-10868 GCA_018207615.1 Philaenus spumarius
TCAATAGGGTTACCAAACGTTAAAGGGTGAACGTTTCAGTAGAATTATTATATTAGTAAGATGAGTGGTAGACTAATAAACGCAATAAAGATCAAGGTAAAGGAACGATTTTGAAGTTTTTTTAAACTGATAAAAGCCAACATCAAGTAGGCAGCTTCAGTGACAACAACAACCTTTAGTTCAATCTAATAATGAAAACAAGTACCTGTACGTTTTCTGCTATTTTGTGCAGATGTACAAGTTTCTGTCTTTTGCCAAATACCGGTGCTGCTCCTACGACTACTAGCGAGATGGTCCTGTACTACGTCTACTCATGGTCCTGGACCGCGGTACAGACCGCCCGTTAGCTCGGTTAGTCTAGTACTTATATAGTCAATGGTAATATTTACATATCCCTAGTAGACGCTATTACACATATGTTCTACATAAAGGTGACTGTGGACACCTATCACCCCAAATCAACTGTAGCTCAGTGCTACAAATGCCAGCGGTTCGGGCACAGCTCCATAAACTGCCATCTACCGGCTCGCTGTCTGAAATATGCTGGTGAGCACGATAGGACAGAGTGTCGCAAATCTCGGGAGGATCCTCCCAAGTGTGTTAACTGCGGGGGGGGGAGCACCCTTCAAACTACAGAGGATGTCCCGCATACGCGGAGCATGCCAGTAGGAACAAGGGGGTTCAACAACGCAGGGCACCCACTGGGCGCATCCCTCCTCCACAGCCACCAACATCTTCTACAAGGGCACCGATGCCCCCGCCACCACCACCGCTACCCCGACAGCATTCATCGGTTTCAACATCGTCTTCGGACGATGAATCTCCAATCGAGATCCAGCAAACCCCTCCACCCATCAAAGTCTTCAACAAGTCGTATGCCAAGGCTACGATGGCGGCACCAAAGGCGCAACGGGCCCCTAAAAAGGCTCCTGCTGCCACCACTAAACCAATCCCACAAAAGAAAGTGGTAAACATTCCCCCACCATCAAAACCGGTAGTGCCCCCAAAAAGGACACCTACTTCAGTCACATCTCCGAAAGTGGAATCACCTGACTCAGTCCTCAGATTTCTTCAGAACATCACAACAGCTGATGTACTCAAGTGGATCCAAGAGATCCTTCCCAAACTCTTAGCGGAGAGCGATACGAAAACCATCATCATCACGATTCTTACTTCCCTAGTTGCCCTATTCATGCGAAATGGATAGACAACTCAAAATTCTCGCATGGAATGCCAATGGAATGCCTCAGTCGAACAGCTGAACTCCGAAACTTCCTCCAGGAAAGAAACATCGATATTGCTCTAATATCAGAAACTCACCTCCGACCATCAAATCACTTCAACATTCCATGCTATACGACCTATCGTACAGATCGTCCCACTACTCAAGCTCGTAATGCCGGGGGTGGAACGGCCTTACTGGTTCACAGACGGATCGTTCATCAAACGATTCCTAACGATCCACTATCTCCGATAGAGCATACAGCAATTAGCATCAATTCCCTTGGGACGGATATACGCATAATCTCTGCATATATCCCTCCAACTGCCACATTAAAAATCACTCATCTTAAAAAGCTTCTCTCGTCGGACGACTCAACCATCCTAATGGGCGATCTAAACTCCAAACATCCTGACTGGAACTGTCGTATCGCAAATAAACACGGCAAAGTACTGCATAAGTTCCTGCACAATCACATAAACGGAAGGTAAACGAGTTAACTGGAGGAAGTACACTGAATGCCTTCTCAGGCAAACCCCTAATCTCACTGCAGACATCAACACCCCAACTGACATCGAAAATCAGGTGACCCATCTTCAAACCATCATAACCGCAGCACTAAACTCCAGTGCTTACACTTCCCCTACAACTGGGACTAAGGCTGGACTCCCTCCTCATATCAAAGAGGAGCTGGCAAAGAAAAGGAAACTTCGCCGAAATTGGCAATTTTCGCGAGCACCCTCTGACAAGAGACTGTTCAACGCCCAAACCCAACTAGTAAAGTCGCTACTAGCCACCCATACTGAGGATGAATGGGACCTATTCCTATCAACAGTAACTCCAGAAAACGGGTCCCTATGGAAATTAAATCGCCAGCTCCTAGCAACAAAAACTCCCAATCACCCTCTTCATGGACGTAATGGTGTAGTCTACACACCCGCGGACAGAGCTGAAACGTTCGCTGATTCACTCCAAGACCAATTCACTCCAAACGCACGCATCTATGATGATGACCACATAGAACATGTGGAAAATTTTCTTGAAAAATTTCTAGCTTGTCCCATGGGGCCTCTCCCCGACCCTTTCAAATGCGACCAGGTAGTAAGTCTCATTAGCAAACTCCCTACACGTAAAGCAACTGGCATAGACAACGTGAGCAACACCGCGCTTCGCAACATCCCAGCTACTACGGTAGCACTCATAACAAATATCTTTAATGGAATCATGCGAACAGGTTACTTCCCTTCATCATGGAAAGGAGCCAAAATAATCACGATTCCCAAACCCGGAAAATCGGCTCTCTTTCCCGAAAATCACAGGCCCATCTCTTTACTGCCAACAATTTCTAAAGTCTTTGAGAGATTAGTTTATTCCCTGCTCACCCAACATCTCAAAGACGTCATTCGTCCTGAGCAATTTGGCTTTCGAAGTGAACATTCCACAACACTCCAACTTGTAAAAGTTCTCAACGACCTTTCCGATGGCTTCAACAATAAAAATCAATCAATCGCAGTTTTCCTGGACATATCAAAAGCTTTTGATAAAGTATGGCACGAAGGCCTGCTTTACAAACTAGCCCGCAGCCCAGTTCCTCCATGCTATGTACATCTCATAAGTTCATACCTCGACAGCAGATGGTTCCAGGTTGCTGTCGAAGGTACACTTTCTACTTCTAGACCCATCGAGGCAGGAGTTCCCCAAGGCTCAGTTCTTGGTCCGTTACTGTACCTTCTGTACACTAACGATATTCCAGTCATCCCCAAAGTATCACTGCGACTCTTTGCTGATGACGCTATGTTTTACTACAGGACTCTGAAACTGGAATACGGCTCGTCGGTCATTCAACAACAGTTGGATGCCCTACAGCCGTGGCTCAGGAAGTGGAGAACTGCAGTGAACACAGATAAAACGCAAGCCATCCAATTTTCTCCACTACGTAGATTTCCTAAAGTCCAATTAACTCTAAATAAATCACCCATAGCATGGACCCGCAAAGTCAGATACCTTGGAATCACGCTTGACGCTAAATTAAACCTGTCCCATCACACCAAGCAAACTCTGTCTAGGGCTAAATCCGTCCGTGGCAGACTCCTTCCAGTCATTCAGGCCAAGAGCCCACTACCACTTCGCATCAGATTGTCCATGTACAAAACATATATCAGACCGGTACTCACGTACGCAGCTCCAGCTTGGTACTCTTTGCTATCTGTTTCTTGGAAGAAAAAGTTGGATTCCTTCCAGAACAAAACTCTCCGTTGGATCACCAACTCCCCATGGTACGTAAAGAACGTCACCATCTCTCAAGGGCACAAAATCCCCACACTCGAGGACTTCATCCTAAAATTAACACATAGAGTCAAACACAGAGCCGAAGGGTCTCAACACACACACAAATAAAACAGATCATCACTGATCCTGCACCTGCGCAGGTCAGAAGAAAACGTCCCTTATGTCTGGTTTACGAACCACCATAAGTATCCAAAAATCCAAGCTCTATTTTTAAAAGCCACACACTTTCGTAATTAATCCCAGTGTATTTCATCAATCCACCATCTCATTCCCACTCAAAATTTATCTATTCCAAATTAAGTCATAACATTTCTATAAAGTCATTTTTCTTAGTTTCAGATAAGCAGCCATTGTTGTTAAACAGATGCTGTCTTTTACCAAGACTACGGTCTTGACAATTTGCTAGTTTAGTTTAGATTTTGCACCTTCATGTTACTTTTTCGCTGGAGAACTGTATATAACGGGGGGAAATAGTCCAAAATAGGAACATCGTTCACCACCAGGCCAACAACAAGTCCTGGATCACCACGAGACCAAGCGAACGTCACCTAGCGAACTAACAAGCCAACTACCAAGCCTACAACAAGCCTACAACTGCCTTCCAAGGGAAACTGAAGTCTTCACGCTAGAGGTACCTTGCCTAGCCAGGATACGGACTTTGGCCGGACTAGTTGCCACCCCGAGGAAATAGAGAGTTGCGGCAGGATATTTGAAGCCGAAGGAGTGAGGGAGTTTTGTCGACCGCCAGGCTGTTTACGTTAAATAAATTCAATTCTGTACTTCAAAACTAAATCTCGTTTCTTCAAACCTCAACGCCAACCTGCATCAGCAAGCGCAACAGCGACACAGTGAGACGCTCTTCAAGCAATCTACGGAAGCTTAGTAGCTATTTTTATCCTTGGCTACAGCCTTGGTGTCCGGGCAGTGCGCACCCTGCTCCGAGCTACTAGGTTTCACCACGACACTTTGGTAAGGGTGTCGTGTAGGAAACTTCGCATCGCAACGACAGCGCAGCGCTACGCATCGTTCACAGGCTTCACCTGCAATCACGCGCCCTTCAGGTTCACGTTCCCTAACATATTCGGCCCTTTTCAGGACCAAATTAGCGAGGCTTCACCTCACTGCCCTTCAGGCTACATTTTACCGAGGCTTCACCTCACGCCCTTCAGGCCACGTTTTCGGCCCTTAAAAGGGCCTAAACATTTTAGAAACTTTTGTCGCCAACCTGAGCTACGTCCTAATTTTTATTAAATTCATTCACCGGAGCGACAACAAAGTATAATTAATTATAGTCTGTAATGTAAAACCGTTAACTTAAAATATTTTTAGAATTTCCACAGTTGGATTACAAAGTGCAATACATAATTTCATTTTCATATTATTATTTATCTTTTTAAATGTATGTGGTGCTTTATCACTGTTGTGACCGTAATATAATCACAACGAAGAACACAAGCATTGTGAAACACTATTTACTTACTTTTATTATATAAAGCTAACATAACATAATACATTTGAGCAGGAGTGCCCATCCCCCCCGAAGCTCATGGACCGAATCCTAAAAAACCTGCCTGTAGGTTCCCTCCCAAATATTACACCCACTAAAAATTATCCAATCTCAATAAAACAGAAACCATTGTAAAGGAAATGTTTCAAACTTTAATTGTTTTGTAAAACTTATATTTACATGTGTAATAATCGTTTTAAAATTATAGTTGTCTAAACAGACGTTGGCTATTATAGTTTAGCATGGTAGACAGCGCCTGGGATTGTATACTTACGCATCAGTGAGAGTTTTGTGTTATTTGTTGTAATGAAACGTTTATGAAATAGGTTATTTTAAAATGTTCAAGTATACAGTTCAATTCTATGATTTATTCTCTACAATTTTTGCAATACAATTTCATTTTCGGATAAAGCATATTATATTCATATTTTATTATGAATGGGCCTGATATTGCTAGCGGTCTTGTATTAAGGGTCTGCTGTAGTGGCGGCCATCTTGGATTGTTATCCCATAAGAGCAATGTTAAATTTCAAACCATTTATTTCGTTTACTTTTTATCATAAAATTGTTTGCAAGGTCTCATTTTAAGCACAGTCACAATACGCCTCCGTCTTGCAATTTACATTTATTTAAATGCTTTTGATTTGTTATGTAATTGACATTTTGTAAGTACAAAGTTTGAATTTTTTTCCTAACACAATAAAAAATCAATAAAGAAAAATAATTTGCAAGCCGGATCCAAAATTTTATAAAGAATATTCAGTTTTTTTTTCAACACTCAATTACAAAACATAGACTTATAAAATGGTTTGAAATGAGGCAATGGTTTAGATAGGGATACAGTGAGAAGCTGCTTCGTTTCCGGTTGCTTTCTCGCTTACTGGAGCAGACCCTTAAGAACATAAAAAAGGCGTTTTCTAGCAAATTTGTTTCGAAATTGATATATTTTTATACACTTCTATTAAGAACTAATTAAAAAAAAGTTCTGTATATTTTGGAAAAAAATACAAAAAAATATTTAATTCTTTTTATGTAGGTCTAAAGTTGGATTTTTTTCATTTTTTGCTTCCTGAGCTAATAACTTTTACAATTTATACATCAATAAATTTTCAGTTGCATATTGTATACATTTTTGGGACTTTTTCTATAAATAAACTATGGAACACTTTTGGTTAAGGATGTAAATATTCCAGTATCAAACAACTGTACTTCGGGAGTGGTGGCGCGGCACCTACTCGCGCTCATTTAAAAACTATTTCATAATGATGTAATCATTTTATCACAAATCGGCGAATTGAAAGTTTAGATCAATTCATTGGCTACAACTTTCCCGCTGGAAGTTTGTTTGTAACCCAAAAATACAAAATTTCCTCGCTTAGTAACTTTTCCATGTCGGTCAGTGATAATTCCAAAATATTTTCAATTATTAAAATTTGAAATACCTGTTAAAATAAAAGTTGTTTATACTGTTAGAATCCGTACTTTATGTAGATTAAGAATATCTAAGTTTTATTTTACTTTAGCTTTTCCGTCGAGTTACAACAGCGAGTAAACGACATCGCGCACAAGGAGTCCGCTGCTGTAGTCTTCGCAGTTGACATCACAGTGACGTCATAGGCGATCGATACACTGGGGTAAATGAGCAAAATGGTAACCCTTGTTATAGAGCCCTGGGTTAAGTGCGGGTTAAACACACATTAAATTAGGCTTCAATAACTGTTTCAAAAAGTTGTCAAAACTTGTGGTATGAGATATCAAACAAAACAAAGACAATTTATTGTATGATTACTTAGTAATTTAATGAAGCAATAGTGTTTTTATGAGTTATACATATCGATGTGTAAATCTTTTTTCAGTACTAGGGAGCTTCACCCCCCCGCTCGCTTCACTCGCCAACCCCCTTAACGACTCGTGGCGACGCAAATACAAAAAGATTATTGTATACACTGATTTTTCAAGGAAATTACGATGGATTAGGACAAAGGATGAAAGGTAGTGTAACAAATATATGGCAACTAAATATTATAATTTGTAATCTCGGATTGCAACAAAGAAACAAAAAATGAAGTTACCTCTTGCTTTAAAGGAATGCCTATTCTGTATATAACTTAATTTTTTTGAAATTCTGATTACATCGACCATGTTTTAAATATGGCGGTCAATTTTAAAATTTCTTACTGAAAATCCAATTTTGTACTACTTTATCGGATTGTACACATATTTTTAAGATTACTTTATTCTTTGCGGTTTTTTCATAAAAGAAACAGTTAAACCCAAGACAATGAACTTACATTGTTGGTTCATGTATTTGTTACCACCTATATAAAGTGAATGTGTAATTACAAAGATTCTCAAGTGACGATATCTTCTGTAATCAATCACTGATATTATTTATGTGAATCTGACGCTTACACAACATCGAAATTAATAATACACTGTAAATTAGTTTAATTACATTTCATACATTATACATTCTCTTACTGTATTGTTTGTCTTTTTACTCTGAATTCAGAAACTAAAATCAATCTATCGTTGGTTAATCATTTATTACTTTTAGTATTCATCGTATTGTAACCAATGTTATTTCAGTTCTTCTATAATCGGGTCAACATAACCAAGCCTATTTTAACTTCAGGCCTGTTGGATTTAAATTGTATAAATCACTGCAACCAACGTTGGGTATTTAAAAAAGAAATAACCTCTTACAGCACCTTTTAAATATAAACCCAACTAAAAGTTTAAACAAATACAGTGCCGGCAAACAATATTTAAAGATTATTAAATTGTGTTTGACTTCGGAGTACAATTTATCTTGTACAATAAAAATCAGGGTTTACTCTATTAAGATACCAACATAACAAATAAACTATAGCATTGTTTCATGAATGTTATATTTAAAAATATTTCATTTAAAATACAGCATTGAATAATTTTTCCAATGGAACATAATTTGAACGCCCAAAGGCTAAGATTTAGTACGTTTTGTTATCAACTTATTATTTAATGTATGCTCATTGGACGGGTGTTTTATAACTTACAAAGTTAGTTATCATATATATATATAGGGTGTTTCAAACGTCACTACAATATCTTTAAGGTATTGTTTCTGGAGCAACGGTCATTCACAGTATAATTATTACATTTGCTTTTTTTATTTGTAAATTTTTACCTCAAATACAGATTGATATACAAGTTAAAATTTCGTTTAGTTTTATATAAAAAAAAGCCGAACTACAAAAAATAGTAAAATAGTTCAACCACATAATTCTAAACGCTTGACGTTAAATATCTCGACAACCATTGAACTTAATAAAAAGTACAAGAGAAAAAGTATAGTACTTTTTTTAAAACTAAATCCCTTGTAACTTTTCTTCTTATAAGCCAATCAGTAACCGAGTTCAACTAATCATGTGTTGAAGAAGAAAATATCATTACTTTTTTAAAAGGATAAATAATATAAATTTTTTAATTGAAAATTGTTTAACATAAAATAAGATAAATAGCAAAAGTTACTCGTACGTAAGGGCTACAAAATTTATTCAGCCTACGCAAACCTTTAATATAAACTTTAGTTTAAAAATATCTGTATAATATTTGACAGTTTTCCATACAGCCGGCATTTTCTGTTTTTACTTGTAAATTTTATCTAAAAAATGTACCTATATACTACGGTGAAATTATACATGGCGTTTTATAAAATGTTGGTTAGAATAAAATAAAAAATTCTTCAAACAAGCCAATTGTTTGGAAAATTCCTTGTTGTTGCACACCTCAAAAATCATTTCTTTTACAAAAAAGTTTATTTTTTTACAAATAAAACTTTTTTTTGTAGGTAAAAAGTAATTAAGTTATGGAAAACACTTATAAGTTAATGGTACTAACGTAATATTTTGCCTTTAGACAGGTACCTAGTAGACATTTCAGTCAGAGCGTTCTAATAATTTTGGAAGGGTCGGCTCTAGCTGTCGGCCATGTTGGCTGACACTCCCTAACACCAATGTTAAATTAAAATCCAAATTTTTCCTTTATTTTATATCGGATAATTATGAACGATATGTCATTTTAATGCTATGGTCAATATGCATGCAAATGGCTTTTTCAAAACTAAGAAAATTTTTTTGTTTAATATTTATTAACAATTTCAAACAATGATTTTTATTATTTTTTTACGTTGTCACTATTAATTATAGCGAAAACATACCAGGCCATTCGCAAGAAGAATTTCGTCCCCAAGAGTTTGGTATTTTTTTTAAAACGCTATTTGAACAATTGCGGGTTTGAAATGGATTTAGGATGAGCAATGTCCGCGTAACCTACTGCCGCTATAGGGTGAAGCGCTGGAGTCGCAGATTGCTTTCTGTTTTACTAGAGCCGACCCGGGGGCACTCCACCCTAAAACTGATTTCTTTTGTTTTTCAAGCTATCATAACCATATTTTTTTAGTAGTTGGTATAAGTAAGAATTAACTTTTGCCAAATTTTCAAGACCCTAAACCCCAAAGCGTTTTCTATGGCGGGCTTTACTCAAGAACTATGAAAGATAGGTTCAAAGTATTTTTTTTACTTTGTAGAGGACATTTGTCTATTGCAACCTCTAGCATTTAATTGCTATTTTAAAAATAATTTAAAAAAATATAACTTAATTTGTTTATTAAATTTGTTTTTTAAACTAAATATTTTTGATTAATTTTGAAAAAATATTTACAGGTAACATTTCAACAATTCCATGCTAGAGGTCACAGAATGAAATGTTATCTTCAAAATAAAATAAAAATCAAGAAGATATCTCTAATAGAACTTGAGATATCTCCGCCATAGAGATTCAAAACGTGTAAAAGTAAATTGTCGGGAAACAGCCCACAAAGGAAAACAAACACCACATCAGTTGCTAAGCAAATCTTGCAAGTGTATTTCTTTATATTACTAGTATACATAGTATGTTTGAATTACTTACACTAAAACTCTCCTGCTCCATAGGTCTTTCCTTCTTTATCTTTCAGTTTTTGTTCACGGTAAGTTTTTATTATTTGAATTTTCTTTCTATATTCCTTGAACTAGTGACTCAAAATTGTGTGCAAGCTTTTAGTTATCGTTAGATTTGAATGGGTTAGAATAACATTTTCCCTGCTTATTATATATCAATCTCTTCAGAAAAACATAGTGAATAAAAAAACTGCAAAGGAAAAAAGATGGTAGAAAAATGTGTTTTTGACGATTTTTAGGGTGGAGTGCCCCCTTAAGGGTCTGCTCCAGTAAACGAGAAAGCAACCGGAAACGAAAGCGCTTCTCACTGTATCCCTATATAAACAGTGCAATTTCTTTCAGCTGAACGCTTTGACATTGCCTCATTTCAAACCATTTTATAAGTCTATCTTTTGTAATTGAGTGTTGAAAAAAAAAACTGAATATTCTTTATAAAATTTCGGATCCGGCTTGCAAATTATTTTTTATTATTTATTTTGTATTGTGTTAGGAAAAAAAATCAAACTTTGTACTTACAAAATGTCAATTGCCGAACAAATAAAATGCATTAAAAAAAAAAAACTAAATTGCAGCACGGATGCGTATTGTGACTGCGCTTAAAATGAGACCTTGCAAACAATTTTATGATAAAAAATAAACGAAATAAATGGTTTGAAATTTAACATGCTCTTATGGGATAAAAATCCAAGATAGCCGCCACTACAGCACTCCCTTAAAGTAAAATAACTTACAACTTGTGCACACAATGTCTATTTATTACATATCAGTTTAAAGGGTACAGTCTTAACTCGTTGGGAATAATACTGAACTTAACGAATAAGGTAAAAGAATTTTCAAAACATGATCAAATCCTTATGAAATATTTATT
>JAGFPH010025455.1:0-10868 GCA_018207615.1 Philaenus spumarius
GCATTGGCCATCTGGCTTAGAAGAAACTATTCTGTGAGGAATAAATATTCCATTAACGTTTATGACCTCTATTGTTGTAATATGAAGCTAAATTTTATATCTAAGTGAGTAATAATAAGTTACAGTAAAATAAAACAATGTAAAAAATTCCTTTGTCAAAATGTACAAAATGTAAAATGTTGTCTAAAATTACTTCAGTGAGACAAATCTCTACCTTCTTCACAAAACTTAAAACGCACAAATACAATAATTATAATCATAATTATTATAATCATCCGTTACATATTGAATTATTCTTAGAATTCTATGTAGTGTGCATACACTAATACCTCACTCAAAATCATTAGTCGCTAAATAAATAATGCTTACATTATAATGGTCACTATGTTTTGCATACATATAATAGAAGCACGTACACCGAAACTATAGTATTAGGATTGAGTTACACTTTAACTAGTTGCCTCTACCACCTGATCTCTTCGCTCAACAAACTCTATCGTGGTGAAGCAAATACAAACAGATTATTGTATAATCTGATATTTTATGCAAATTATCATTGATTAGGACAGAGGCACTTGGACTGAGGTAGAGTGATGAGAGTAGTGGTAGTGGTAGTGGTGGGTAGTGGTCACCAATATATATTGTAAGAGAGATATCGAACTTGATACGCAGAATCCCCAATAATTGGAATTATGGGGTGCGTTTAATATTTAAATAATCATTAGTCAACATTTCAAACAAATTCTGACTATGCCAACTAAAGGATACAACATTTTATGTAACATCAGAAAATTAAATTATAATACAGTATGGTTTTTTCGTTGATTTTGTAGTGTTTGCTTTTTACCTAGAATGAAAAGCTGTTGGTTGTGAAGAATAACTATTATTAGTTAAGTCTAAATTTTCCAAGTTGGTTGCTATTGTAATAAATGTAACTACTTTCAAGAAACATATTTTGTTGCAATATGAATAATACTTTTTCAGTCATTTCGAATCCGAATAAAATTTTTAGTATAATTACGAATTCAAATAATATTTCTAGGCTTACGAATCCGAATCTGAACTCTACGAATCCAAATCGAATCCGAATCCTCCAACGTTTGTCTAATTGATAGCGAATATTATTCGAAAGACCTCAAGGTATTTAAAAAAAAATTTATTTATTTTACTGTATGCAGCTTATTTTAAAATTAAATTATATTAGAAACTAAAATTGAATCCAAGTCCTACTTCTTTTTATTGGGAATTTAACACAATCAAATACAGCCCACCGACTAACTGGTATCATAATTTAGTTAATAAAAATTTATAAGTAAATAATTTAGTAAAAATTTAATAGGCTAATTAAATCAAGTAGTGTGAAAAATTAAAAAAATCAAATTGCAACACTGATGTGAAACATTTAATTGACAGCAGCCAAACATGTTTTTTAATCCGGATCAGCGGATTCGTTTTCGAATACAAATACGAATAATTTTTCATGGCGGATTCTATTATCGAATTCGAATCGAATAACGAGATGAATTCGGATTCGATTCTATTTTCGAACTATTTGCACAGCCCTGAATAAAATAAAACTAAATTTGTCAAGTTGGTTGCTATGGTAATGGATGTAAATGCACTAAGCAAACATGTTTTGCTATGCTTTTGATTCGAATCAGTTGTTTTTATATGTCATAGAGCTAGTAGTAAACTCCAAATGTTTACTATTTTTAATTAAATTTTTTTTTTTTGTAAAATCCAATCTTAATGTGCGGTCTATGTAACTATACAAATGTACCTTTAAATATTCGTATTTTTACCTTAAATATTGTTTGCTTCATAAAACCTTTTATATTTATGTCAATATTAGAACTCCTCATAGTTAATTCGTGCTAGTAGATACATCTTCAGAGGCAAAGGGAGTGTAGTTAGGAGAATTAAAATGTTTGTTTATATATTTTATTCAGCTTTGTGTTGGATACAGTTTGACGTATTTCTATCAAGCAGAACATTGAGGTGTCTGACTTTGAATGTCCATCCTATATTGATTTGTTATTTGGGTTAAGAATTTAAATTTACGGGCAGATAAAGTTTTTTATTTGTGTTTGTTGGATCTGGTGCTGTTGCAGGGTTACAAGCAGAGAATATTTTAAGCTATAAACTAGGTGCCTATGTAGGTATCGGTGCCGGGTGCAGAAAAGGGGAAATGCATTTTGTATTCTTTTTTTTCCAAAGACTCTATGAACTTTGGACTTTTCTGTAAATTAAGGAAATATTTTCTTAATTAATAGTTCTTAATTTGTATTTGTTTTAATGAATTACCCATGGAAACATGTTTAATTATTAATCAATTACAGTATAATCGAAAATTCTGGAAACGGCAAAATATTTCAAAATGTTATGCCATAAAATAATCATTTTTTGGAGAGTTTGAAATTTGTGTGCGCCATCTTGTATACATAATCCGTCGTGTAAACATAATTTTAATGTAAAATTACGTAAAAAAACTATGATAAAATCCGTTTTGATGTTATTATCAGACAAATGAGCCAAAACGCAAAAACGACTTCAAAATAATCAAAGAAAAAACTCATCGCATATTAAAATAATAATTGTTTTACAACTTCAAAAGTTTCCTTTTAAAATATTATTAAAATATTAATTGTAATAAACTAACTAAACTTTGTTAATTTACATAATTAGAGCAAAGAAATAACTTTCAAAATTAAGCAATTTCAGTCTATAAGTATATTTAAAACACATATACATAGAAATTGCTTTATAATATAATTTTCAACATACAAATTTTACAATTTCAAATCCTTTTATATTAATAATTATTACTCTTCACACAAAGTCATTTTTCCTTTCAATCATCCTACTACAATTCCTAGTCATTTCTGTCCTATTTATTTATCAATGATTTTAAAGACCGTCAATATTTTCTCTTTTTAAGAGCCAGTTTTTGATATACACAAAAATTATTGTCGACTGATTGTTTTAAATAACTTTTCAATAAATTTAAAATTTCCATCCCAAAAATAAATAGAATATCAGAAACATGACTTTTTATCTATTGCTCTAGTCCTGCTTATGGTTATGTAATATTGAAGTGGATGTAAGTTGCCACTCATTTTATGAAACATCTTTAATAATAATAAAACGATCTAGCAGGATTTTACCAAACACACAAGAATTATACCAACAACTACTAAACAGCGTATGGTTTAAGCAAGATGGAGCACCCGCTCATGATGTTAGAGCTCACCGCTCGCCAAATTTTAAATAATACCTTTCCGAACAAATGGATTTGACGTAGAGGAGAGATAGATTGGCTGGCCACAATAGATCGATCTCTCTAGACTACCTCTTTTGAATTATCCCAAAAACAATGACTACAAAACTAAACCGAGAAACATTGACGAACTTAAAAGACGTAAAACCGAAGCATCTGCTAAAATACAACCTAACAAGAGAATAATTTTATTGGTTGATAAGAATTGGTATTGCGGGTGTATAATTTGATGTGTTTCAATTTGTAATATTTTTTATCAATATACTGTTAAAAACCGAACATTTATTTATTAAATTTTAACTATTGGGTGTCGCTGTCAAATTATTATTATGAATTTGCAATGTTGCTAAAAAAATATAAAATAAATAAATACACCACAATATTAATATCTTATAATAGCTTTTAAATGTATTAACTAAATATCTAAATAGTAATAGTAGTAATAATTATTAAAAGTCTTACCGCAGCGAGCAGAACTTTGTTTATAACTGTAAATCCCCAGATAGAGAACTCCAGTGGAAACGAGTTGACACTGCGGATGAACATTCGGAGCTGGAAATATATAATACCACAATATGTTAACAGTTTAAACAATGTTAAATGTGTAGTTTTAAATACAACAAACACACACACTTGAGTTTCAAAAACTGAGTCTATAAATTTTGTTGTTTCAACCAACTTTGTGGGAAAGTAGTCTACTCGCAAAAACGCTGAATAGCTGCCTCCGTATACAAAATACGTTCGTAGAAATTGTTTGCAGCTCAGCCTCTACCCTCCGCTTACGCATTGTTTCGTTCCGCTTGCAGTGAATGTACATCGTTTAGCAAGTTTGAATCTGTATCTTGCGCCTTCGGATTATGGGCTACTTAGCTTCGCTCGCAGCAGACAAGCGTCCCGGAATTTGATCAGAAGCTGCCCCCACAATAAACCCCTCACGTGTATCCTGTTAATTATTTGGTATTTTACCTTGTCATGTATTTAGAGGGACCAGACGGGCTATAAGGTTCTTAATTTTAGAAATTCGCTGAACTCACATCAGTGGTTTAGCTGCGTGATCAAATTATTTTTTTTAAAATAAAATAAAATATACGACCTATGTCTTGGGGTTTCAACTAATATCACGTCAAAAACATACATCGGTAGGTCAAGTTCGGAATACCAACTACTGTATTAACCTACAGATTGGCGTTGTGAAAACGCGAATTTACTGGCGTTCAAGTACAGCTGGCACCAATACTGATGCCAGTTAATCATTGCCAATCCAAACACAATTTATGAATTGGCTAAAGGCGTAACTAAGATAGCGGCCTAGGAAGGGCTTATAAATTAACTACCATTACAAAATGCTACGAACAACACGTAAATGAACATTAACTTGGGAATCAACTATAAATGAAGTTTTGTGTAAATAATCACAGTATTTTACTTTCTGTACTGTATGCTATGTTGTTGGAGATTCAACTCACCTCTGCGTTAAGAGCCGGAGTTAGATGTGTTTCAGGGAAATGCAGTTCCATCAGAAAACGTTTAATCTGTATATTCTGAAACGTTAAGAAATACAAAAAATTATTGGAAATCTCTACTTTGATTAAAAGGCAATTCACAATATAATTATTAAAATGGACACAAGTCATTTGTTACAGACTTCATTTACATTAAGTTGGATTCTCTACAATTTGAGTTAGGTACACAGGTTCTTTTTTTTTATTTGCAACTTAAGAAGTTATTGAATCCTAACTGTAAATAATTACGATGTCAACCCCAATATTTTGAATTTTTGCAAATGTTTTATTTACTTTAGATACGTTTATTGTATCTGGTTTAGTAAAAAAATACAGATTTAAACACATATAAACCTTCCAAATTTACCCTCTGAAACGAGTTTGCAAACTAAAGAATATGTAACTCTTTAATGAAGCATTATCGGACCTATGTGCTGTGAACTTCTTCCGTTATTTTGACTAGATGAATAAGCCTTTGTTGATTAACCTATTCCTTCTGCAGCACCGTGTTTAGTAGGATATGAATATATTAGGATTAGGGAATCAGGAGTAAAGTACACAGAGAATTAACTTCAATCATTCAAACAAAACCTAGTAAGGTTATGTTTACAATTTCTCTCAAAATTAATGCACAATACCTGTGCAGTTATTCGAAACTCGCGCGTTCTTTTCAAATAAAAACAACTCAATAACGAACGCACGTGCAGACAAGCGGCACTATTATGAAAGTCAGTCCAGCATATACATTCTGCTAATATTCCATTTTGTTTTCCTTCGAGAACATTAGACAACAAACCCAAGACCAAAAGTTCAGTTCGGCTTCAGTCTACACTGAAAAAAACTCTATCCTTGCAGCAACACAATTAATGTTGCAGTAAAAGAAATATTTGTTTACGGGTCAGCAGGGTGTATTTAGCTTTACTCTTAAAGTAAGCTACTGTTGATTTCTCAATGTTATAGCAATGTTATTAATTTAGCAGCAAATGTAAGTTCAACAGTAAGCCTAATTTTTCTATGACATTAAGGCACTACTAACTATGTTGCAAGGCTAGTTAATTAGTAGTGAATATAAATTAATGTAGTTATAACATTAGGTAGAGTGTTTAATATTGTAGTGTTCCTTTACTGGTAAGTTAGTTGTTATTGTCACAAAAATAATAAAATTAGGTAATACATCTACATAATATTACACTCATATTAGTTATTTTAATCATAAGAGTAATTGCTCTGTGTGTTTCAGTATAACTAACATCCTTGCAAGGTTAGTTGATGTAGTGGTGAACTTCATACTAATAGAGTTCTAACACTAGTTAAGATTGTAATTACTATATAGTTTGTTTATTGTAACAATAGTTATTTTGTCACAACAGAAACAGCTTTCCTTAACTCCGATATTTTATTTCGAAATTTGTCGTCAAGCTTTCCCCTGCATACTAACTGTCGAAGTTCTTCAGTTAGATTCAGTTAGAGGAGCTATAGTAAGAGTTCTGGAAAAAAAAATTAAGTGTAAGACAACTATAAAATATAATATGTATATAATATACATAGTTATTAATGAATGTAGGTATTTACATAGTTAAGGACATAACATTTTTTCTTTATCTTAAAATAAAGAATTCAAGCTTTAAATTACAACTTTTTAAAATTTTAACCTATATTCTATGTTTAAAGTTACCGTATTTGATAATGAGTTCATTACTTTTAATTTAATTAATTACTACGACATTTCCCACTGAAGATGGATATTTATTATCTTGAGTAGTAGCTAAGATAGTTTGAAGTAACTTTTTTGTTAATAAAAAACATTCTTAGTTATAATAATTCATTAACAAGGGTTGATCAATACTCGTAAACATCGTAAATTATTTCAAATACCAGAATAATTAGTTCTGATAAAAGTAATCAAAATTCATTATCCAAATATTTGTATATGCTATTGTTAGGTTTTTGGAGAACATAAAAATATTTACAAAATAATAAAATAAGGCTCTGTCATTTCAAATGTTGCACGCACAAAAAATAAGAACATAAATTGTAGGTAATTTTCTTGTCTTTATTTTCTTGTAGAATCATATTTTACACAAATAGCTTACTTTGTGATCAATAAGCAAAATACCAAAAAACAACGTAATTTTTAATATTTTGTTCGATGATTTTTCATACTTTCCAAAAAAGATTTTGTTGGACAACTTCAGATTCGTGTTCAGCACCCCAAAAAACACAAGGTAATCCACTAAAAACAATTACACTAAAATTTTATAACTTCCAACCATTTTTGAACACCATTTTACTGGATCATAAACCGTAGAGTTAGACGACCGTAATATCACTAAACATTTATGGAATTCAAAACTTTCTCGATAACAATAATTTTGTATAACAAAGCATTAAACAAGATTTTCTGTTTTAACTGAATATATGTATTTAGTATGGTATACGTACAACTAAAATACGGGTCGTCACAGTCGGTCATAAACATTGCTTACCTGATTTGTTAAGGAGGGGGGGGGGGGGGGGGGAAGCAAGAGTCCGATTGAAATTTTTAAAAGTGACATGGGTATGACAGGGGAAAGCGATAACATTTAGCTCCGAGCTGGTTAGTGAAAATACCAACACTCTGAACATAATTTAATGGAGTACTTTTAATTTAGCTCGTTTAAGGATTGTTTGTTTATTTAAATTTTAGACTAAACTCTTAAAATGGTTTTATTCTTCTTCAATCAAGAAACATTGGTTTTATTTAATTAAAACATAAGAATTATTGAGCAAACATCGATTTGTTTTTACTGAATTAGATAATTTTTCAATACAACCGGATAATATGGCTTCAACGGAATTCTGGATAAACACCGATGAATTAGATTATTGCTACACTATAAATGGTTATAAATCTAAATCAATAATTTGTAATCTATACATAATACTTTGGGGCGAAATCACTAAGAATTTATTATTATTAGTGAGTTGTGAGTTCCCTATCAGGAACAAGTCAAAATAATTACCAATTTCTGTATTTAAATACATTTAGTATTATACTAAATTGTACACAATCACGAGAAATACTATGAAATTAAGGTAATATCATAAAAAAATAGCAACAAAAAGTGTATAGTATTCTGTATGTAAATAGTTCTACACACTGAATAGAACAGAGCCCACACTTATTTGTGTTATTGTAATGTTGTGTCTTCGATTGTTTTCTTGTGGTTAAATGATAACAGACAACTTCATAGACCATACACTTCCTAGAATAAGAATTAGTTATGTGCAACTTTTCTTTCCGCATAATTAAATCTATGCATTTACATCTATACACATTGTTAACTTGTAAACGGGATTAATATATAAAAAAGTTTGATTTGTTTTTATAATTATAGTAACGACTAAGTCGCTTTCAATTTCTAAACAAAACCATAAGGATAAAATAATTTCAGTGTTTTAAAATACAAAATTAAAGTAGGTTCTGTCATTATATACACGTTTGGTACAGAGTTATTGTTCGCAAGAAAAATTACTGATCCTTGAAATATTCTGCAATTAAAACATTATATATTTTTCAGGTACCAAAACAATTCAAACACCGAAAAATGGCAAAAATCCCTGGTAAGCTTCATTTTGAGGAGAAATACTCTTCTCCTCTAGCGTACTTTAAGAGGTACTTTCTGCTTTATTATTAGGGTAGAAAGAACAACTTATCTTGCGGGTGGGTCCTCGCTGCACTTATGCTGTAACACTTCCTTACTGGGCGGCAAAGTGATACTTTGCTTTTTTATAAATCTTTACGAAAATAACAAAGTTCAAATTATTTTATGTGCGGACCACGATAAACGGCAACCTAGTAAGTAATCAGTGATGGAAGACAATCATAGTACTAAAAGAGCAAAGTTAATATAAAAGGACGATTTTGCTCAATGTTTTTTAGCGGTACAAACAAGACTTGCAGGTTTACGCAGCTGGTTCTTGCAATTTTCATTTCTGCAGTGAATATTTCCAAATCAAGTTGGCGCAACTTAGTTATTCATAATTTAACTGTTCATAATTTTACACCATATCTAATTATTTTTACATTTAATTTAAATTTCTTGAAAATATATAAAACTATTCTTTAGGCATCATTTCATAAGTACCTTAAAGTTAACAAATCAAGAAAAAAATATTCTTGGGCCGCTCAAATTTGTATTCTTAGTCTGGTTTCGTCTGAAGTAAAAATGGGCTATGGAGTGTATATCTAACTCCCCAAGCATATAAATCCTTAAAATGATTCAATTGAAATGAAAGTCAGAAATGTAATGAATGTTTGGCTCTGTCTAAGTGAAAAACGTTTCCAGTCTCTGACCACTGTGCGTCAGTTTGTCTGTGTAGGCTTGTTTATGGTCGAGAATAAAGCTAGATGCATTTATGATAGTTACCTGATCCCACCCTCATCCCTCCAATGTACTTTCACTCCAACGTTATACTTTACTTTTTGAAATTTTGTCAATAATATATTTAATCTTTCTTTAAAATAGGAAACATAAAGGTAGGAGTTTTATCCCCACTGTAATGCATACATTTTAATCCTTACTATAAATTATTATCCAGTCAGTAGGAAATAATTTTAGTTTGAATTCAATTTAGAGTGTTTATTAAATACAGTTGACATTTTTTTTTTTTTGCTGAAAATTTAGTATAATACCGTATTTTTTATTATCCAAATACGCATGTACACTATTATGTTTACTAGTATGATTTATTACTCAATAAAATCTTTTTTCATGTAATTGTAAATTTAACATAATATTAAACAAATAAAAGAGCACTGTGGCGACAAAATCACACTGATTTAAATAAAAACCCGAACCACAAAACAAGGAGCAAAAACTATAACTAAACAACTAAGTTGTAAGTTAAGTTTAATACCTTACCCTTTTTTATGTACATTTCGATAACATGGTCATCATCCTCAGAGGGTTTTAACACTACTTTTATTTAAATCAGTGTTAACATAATATGTTACTTGCTTCAAGGTTTTTATTTGTAAAATAATTTTGTTATTTTATAATATACACTTATGGTTTCAGAAACGAATTAAAACTTAAGCAAACCATTTGAATACACAAACTACATTAAGATGAAACTACTATCGAAATTAACCAAATACAAAAGCGAACCCTTGTCACTGTTATAAATAACTTAATTTGTTAATGTTTTTAAAAGTCATGTTGAAGCCTAGACTGACGTTTGTGCAAATTTATCTACATGAAATGCACTTCAAAAACCGGAAGTCATTAGTTTTGTTTTAAACCATACGCAAAAATGTGTAATTTAGTACATATTGTAACTACAAATTAATAATATAATAATTATTCATTTTAAACTTAGAGTAGTAATTTTAAAATATTTTGGTCACTATTACTTTGTTATATTCTGTAACAATAATTCAAAAACGGGAATGTTCTACCCTCGGCATTCTCTTTGATAATTCATTTAGGTAAATTACGTTCGGATTTAAAGTTAATTTTAATTTTCTAATTTATTTTTCTCATGCATCACATACGGTCACATACACGGATATAATTCAAATTTTGTTTTATCTTGTGGAGGTCTAAAACGTTCTTTATACTTACTAAATGGTAAACAACAGGCAGCCGTGGGACTGCCGTCAGAAGCGAAAACTCTTTAGAATAAAAAAATATAGTTAACTTTATTTTCGGGTTACTAAGAAGTATTTGTTTAAATCAATGTATTGATGTTGTAATGGAGCTTTAAATAATTGCGGAGATGTGACAAAGCCTTAAATCGTATTTGTGGAGATTTGACGGAGCGTTAAATAATTGTGGAGATGCGACGGAGCCTTAAACAATTACGGATATGAGCAGGACTCTATAACAGGCTCTGTTATAGAGCCCTGGATATGAGTCGGAGCCTTAAATAAGTGCGGGAATGCAACTGTGTCTTAAATAATTGCGGAGATGCTACGTAGACTTAAATATTTTGGAGATGTGATGGTGCTTTAAATAATTGCGGGGATGTGACGGAGCCTTAAATATTTGCGTAGATTTGACGGAACCTTAAATAATTGCGGGGATGCGGTCTGAGCCTTAAAAAAA
>JAGFPH010025456.1:0-10867 GCA_018207615.1 Philaenus spumarius
AATTAAATCAGAGTGGTGTAATGTATATTTTTCAATTAAATTTGTATAGCTTTTCAACTCTACACCTCTCCTATATTTTTATCAAACTTTTTATAAATTAATGTTAGATTATTAAAAGTTAAATTTTCTTATTCAATGGGTTTTTTTTCATTTACATTGTATTCTACTACTACCTGAGTATTATTATTTCTATTGTGTTCTGCTACTACGTGACTATGAATGACAAGTGTATAATTTATGAGGGTGCAATTGAAAGTGATTTTTGTCATGACGGGAAAAAGGGAATAATCAGATTATTGAATGCAAGTGTGCTAAGGAAAGATGGAAAAGAGAATGGTTGCAGGAGTTAAGACAAGTGGTGTTGTTCACAATTCTTGTAGAAGAGAATACGTCATAAGAGACTCAATTCTTCAGGTTTCTGAGAGAAACTGTTTCAGACCAACCCTCAACATCACGTGATGCCTCGTCTTTGCATTCAGGAGAAGTAAAATTCGAGTTTAAAACAAAGTGTTTCTTCTGTACAGAAACATACGTCGAAGAGAAGGTGAGAAAAACCATATGCTAGGTGTGGAACAATTTTTAATGTTCGTTCGACTACGTTTCAAAATGGCATTACCGTTCGTGGGCAGGAAAGGAAGGATGAGTGGGGAAACGGGATATTAAGACGTATCTGCACTGTTAGGGATCTACACGCAGCAGATGCAATGTACCATGAGGTTACAAAAGATTCTCGTTAACCTCTGCACCTTCAAAAAGAAAAGCTGGACATCCTTAAGACGAAGAGATTTTAGAAGTAATGTAACAAATCTACGACTACATCAAGAGAATATTTGCCAATTTTCTATGGACGAGTTGTTAGAACAGGTTACGGGAGAACCACCACATGTGAAGACCATCAAAGAGGGAATTAGGGTTAAATATGGGGACAGAATAGTTTTCAGTACAATACGCACCAGACAAACTGTAGTCTCCTTTCTAATTTTTTAAAAACTATTATTATTCCCATATTAAGTTTGTGAAGGAAGGATATCGTTCAAAGACTGCGAGTGCGAAACTGAAAACTCCCTCTTCTATCAAAAAAGTGGCTGACTGGAAGATTTTGACAGACTATGGCAATCGGCATTATAAAGTCCCTGAAGGTGATAGCTGTATCTGAAAAATGTCCAGACATCACTGCCTACTCTATCAACGCAAAACAGCTCATCATGGTTGAACTCACTGTAGCCTGGGAATACCTCAGCAGCATATTTAAAGAAGAAGAACAAATACTATGAGTTAGAATCAGCTGCAAGAATGAAAGGTTTTTGCCCTCAGTTGTTTGTAGTGGAAGTTGGTGCCCGTGGATTGCCATCTAAAAGTATGTTCAACTTTCTAAAGGCAATAGGACTTGAGAGGAAGAAAATTAAGGAATTTTTGAATCGAATGTCACATGGAGCTTTATGCGCATCATATCTTCTTTGGATCAGAAGGAATGAAGAATGGACAGTTAGTGAGGGGACCGTTGTGGCCACATAAAGACGTCTTAATCCTCCTTGCCCGGTCGTCAGTCTGGGGCCAACCAAAGTCCCAAAAAGTAAACCACATCTGATCATTCTTGTGGGCCTGCCGTGAAGACAGTGATACCACATAATAGCCATGCTTTTCTCATCATCATATTATTCTCCGATCTTTTCTGAACACATAGATGTACAGGATTGGTGAAAAGTCTGAAAATGGCTTAATATTTCGTATATAAGGAAAATTTGAAGGTAGATATCATTGAGGAACCTACTTTATGTAAAAATAAACATATTTAAATTATTAAACAGATTCACTGTGACTTGTAGGGTGGGGTAGGAGAGGTGATTTTTTATTAAAGTAGGATATTAACTAATAAATATTATTATTATTATCTAGAGAGAAAATTATTCCATTGATTTCGAACAAATTTGCACCAAATACGTCAATTAGTTCTGTATAGATGCACGAAAAAAGGTTTTGAAAATTTTTGAAAAACAGCTTCCTTTATGGCCAAAAAACCCCAAAAAATCAGTTATTATTATTAGCTAAATGAACATTTTTAGAAAGATGCTGTTTTTTGCATATAGTAGGGTACATTAAAGCCTACAAATAAGCCAAATTTTATCAAAATCGTTGGAGCGGTTTTTTTATAAAAAAATAATAGGCCTAAATGATTTTTTGGTGGTTTTTGCCAAAAAGGGGGTTGTTTTTCAAAAAATTTCAAAACCGTTTTTCCTGCATCTATACAGGCCTACTTGACATGTCTGGTGCAAATTGTCTGAAATCGATCGAATAGTTTTCGCTCTAGCTTTGTATACATACAGACATACAGACAGACATTTTGTAAAAACCACTTTTTTTACTCAGGAGTCCCAAAACGGATATTTCCACAAAAATCTCAACATTGATTTTTTTTGCGATCACTAAACTTTCTCTTTACTATAGTTTAGTGAGAAAGTAAAACTATTTTATTAAGATGTCAAAAATTTGGTCCGCCATCTTGGATCCGCCATTTTGAATGTAATTTTTTTTTTAAATAGGAAAGTGGTCATGTGATACATCATTTCAATGTAGAATTTTAATAATAATGAACAAAAATAATAATAAATTTAAAAAAAATAAAGTAAGTACATTAAACATCCTTACCTATGAAAATTCAATGTTCAATTTACATCCAAAAAGCAACACCAAACTAAATGTGAAGGATTATGGTACAATAAATTGTTAAAATTGATGTACATTAAATTAGTACCTCATGATTGTTTGATAATGTATAATTTTATTCAATATTAACATTTGATAAGTAAGAAGTTTAATAATCTTGATTTCATTTTTACATTAAATGATATGATTCAATGTAAATAAATGCCACTTTCCAATAAAAAAAAAAATACATTCAAAATGGTGGATCTAAGATGGACAAAATTTTTGACATCTTAATGAAATAGTATTTTTACATAGAGTAGATTCCTCAATCCCATCTACTTTAAAATTGTCCTTACTTCCGAAATATTAAGCTGTTCTGACTTTTAACCCACTCTTTATAATATGTCATAGGCTATGTAAACATTTTATATTTTCAAAATATATTTATGCCCTAAAAATGCTTAGCACTTAATAGTGAAATTCTCAGGGTAATTTTGAACAATAAACAGTTCATTTTCAAGAATAAAAACCGATATTTTGATAATTTACCATCCCCCCTCTCCATATCTCCTTAAGAAATGCTAGCAAAAAAATGTAAAGAACCTTTTTAGTAGAAAATGTAATGTAGATTAATTTATTATATGGACATATTTTCGGTTATGTCTTTTCAAAAGGCCCTGGAGGCAGTAGTTTTGAAAAACTGAAAAAAGGGACCTTTGGGGGCCCCCAGGGCCTTAGCTCTAATCCTATCCATCAGTACTTTTAGTACGTTGTTAAGGACACTTTCCCCTACAACTGTGCCAAAATTGGCTTCTACATGAATTTTTTCCGCTATTTTTCCTTCGTTGCCTGGACTATAAGTTATCTGAAGAATGTCAATCTCATCGCCAAAAATCTGCAGCAGAGTTCAAACATGATTGTCCCAAAGTATCTGAAATTTTCTCAAATCTAGAAAATGTCCTAGAATTGTTGCAAGGCAAGTTCTTACAACCTATCTGAAAATTCTGAAGACTTTTCGGAAGATCTATCTTTATTCCTTATTTAGATTCTATAGATTCATCTTTAAAGAATCGTTTCTCTTCAATACTTGCTTTTTTACTTATGCAGCTTCAAGATATAAACAATACATATGAACATATTTTATGGCTGATGCTTCGACTTTTTATGATGTGTGGAAACATGATTAAGATTCTCCAAATGGAAAACTGAAATTATTGCAGTACCTATATTTTGAAGGAATATACAGTTTCTACCCTAGTGCAGTTGAGGCTATCAATTTCGGCTTAACAATTCCAGCAACAACATGTCTATTGAATGTTCTGTTAGTACATTGTGCTAAGTGAAGATGTACTGTGGGATGCAATGACTTTGTATGCTAAGCGTTCACAAGAAGAGGGTGCAAGAGCATGCTTAGTTCATTGGCCTTGCAATTAACAAATTTGGACAGCAGCCAAGGAGATTGGAGTTTTTGTTTGCTGAATGCTGTAAAGCTAAATTTTTGTATTAATTAAACAGCATTATGTATTAAAAACTGGTGTGATTTTAGATTTTACTTTTTCAGGGCCCGGTGCCCATGAGTATATGAGCGTTGATGAATTTTTGTGATAATTTTTGGCAAACTTTTGAGATGACTTGTCATACGGATCCCTTGGCACATGAGTCTAACTACTACTTCTTTTGTTATTTTTTTAAATATTTTTTTTTATATTTTAAGGTTGATGACAATTTTTATGTTTCATTAAAATAAAATAAACAATCTGGAAATGTTATTTTAAGTAAAATAAAGGTGTGATAAAAACTACTATTATCAGCGATTGTATTCGTGAAAAATAGATTTATATGTTAGAAAGAAAGCAAAGTTGACACAATGTTTTACTAAGTGTTCATGTAAACACAACCACTGTTCGAAACTACATGACAACATTTGCAAATATAGAGCAGAGAAGCAATAATGTAATTTTTTAGTAAACAGTAACCTCCTGTCTGTTGTAAATAAAGCGGAATATTCAAATTTGTAGCCATTATTAATATTGATTTTTCACAACTAAAACGTTGTAGAAGTAGAATTTTGAAGAGTAAATGTTTAATAATTCTAAACACTCAGAGCATAAGCAAAACTGGTTTAGCAAATTTTCCTGGTTAATAAATAAATGTTCAGTAAGACCACATTAGTCCAAACTTATTGAAGTACACAGTTTTCCTAATTATTGTTATATGGAATAACCTGTAAAATATATGGTGTAAAATAAATCAAAAACTTATTTGTATCTTATTTTAGTTATATCTGTTTTATAAAAAGAATGGTTTGGTTTGCAGCAAGTGATAAGTTCCTTATTAAAATATTTTAAAAGTTTTAAGTTGTTGATTAATTATGTAGGGAAAAATTCAGTGACTAAACCCTTTTAAGGTTTTGTGCCAAGTCACCTGTTTTTAATATCAGTTGAATATCTTCAACTGTAAATGAATGGAAGCTGTAAATTGGAACGATTTTTTAAGATTCAGGCAAGTTTTCTTGAGAAAACGGCAGTTTTATAATTTGTGCAAATCTACCTAAAAAGAGCTTTCCAATAACATAGATTTTGTAAAAATTTGCTTCAAGAACTATAGAAAGAAGCAACTTTAAGCTTAACAATGTTCACATTTAGTGTACATGTCTTAACTATACAAAATTACTGCATTATTTAGATCCCAAAACAGTCATTTGATTGCTTTGAAAATCATATTGTCATTGTCTTATTTGAAAAACTACAAGATATTCACGAAAATGTTGCCGAAACACCCACCTTCTATTCCCAAAAGTATTGCACATACAATTTTGAGAAGCCAGTGGTGCTGGAGGTTCCAACTATGCAATGCCTTTTTTTAGCTCTCAGCCATTCTGCTTCTCTACCAGTGGTGTCTGAGAAGTATTCATATGCAGTATGCTCCAAAACAAACAGTATTGAAATTCTAATAGTTCTAATGTATTTTTTTTTTAGAAAGTAAAAGGAAGCTGAAAATGTAAATTTCTAACACGCATATGCCCTCTATTAATGTTAAAGATCTTAGAACATGTGGTGAAGAGTGTGTGTTGCATGCTTTTAACGTATCTAATTATTTATTCACAAAGCAACGCAATGTTAGTCGGTGTTAATTTCCAGAGATGCTTTCCTTCATCATTCCCTACACAAAAGTGTCAGGTGGTGAAAGGTCGGGAAAGTTTGTTCCTCGGGAAATCAGGCGGTTGCCAAACTTTCTTTAAAGTAAGCGATATTGGCTTTAGATCTTTTGCATAAGATTGAAGGATGTTCTCTTTGTAATGTATCTGGTTTACAGTAACAGCATTCCCATTATCATCTTCAACGAAATACGAACCCAGTATTTTTCTCTCTGATCTGCACAACATGCTGTTACATGCTCTTTGTAATGTATCTGGTTTACAGTAACAGCATTCCCATTATCATCTTCAACGAAATACGAACCCATTATTTTTCTCTCTGATCTGCACAATATATTGTTACATGCTCTTTGTAATGTATCTGGTTTACAGTAACAGCATTCCCATTATCATCTTCAACGAAATACGAACCCAGTATTTTTTTCTCTCTGATCTGCACAATATACTGTTACACACTTTTTGTAACGTATCTGGTTTACAGTAACAGCATTCCATTATCATCTTCAACGAAATACGAACCCAGTATTTTTCTCTCTGATCTGCACAATATATTGTTACATGCTCTTTGTAATGTATCTGGTTTACAGTAACAGCATTCCCATTATCATCTTCAACGAAATACGAACCCAGTATTTTTTTCTCTCTGATCTGCACAATATATTGTTACATGCTCTTTGTAACGTATCTGGTTTACAGTAACAGCATTCCATTATCATCTTCAACGAAATACGAACCCATTATTTTTCTCTCTGATCTGCACAATATATTGTTACATGCTCTATAATGATATCAAATCTCATGAATCACACAATGACCTATAACTTAAAGATTGCCAATTCACAAAAACAAAAACAAACCTAGCCTAGGCCTAGCCTACTTCAACCAAGATCACAATAAATTATACCACACTTTTATATAGCACTTTTCCATTTATTAACACACTATAAAATTAACAAACAAGCATTAACACCAATTCTTTAATCACAGTTATCCAGTGTGAAGATCAGAAATCGTATTGAACCCAAACTAGGTTATACCAATGTAAACAAACATCTCAACATATGATCGATATTAAAGGTTGCGATTCGAAATTATGTTATAAGAAAACCTAAATACAACCAATAGAACATAATATAGATATGTGTAACATAAATAAGTGTTCAGTAAAACAATGTTAATTAAAGTAAAAGTATTAGTATTTATTGTAAAGAGATTGTAAAACGTAAATAACATAAGGATGTAACATTCAGCCATTAACACACTAGAGTAGGCCTGCTTGATACTAAGGTCGCGGTTTAATACATATTTTTATTGTACTAATATAATGGTAATTTTAACCAATATGGCATAAATTTAAAAGAAATATTAATGTGCTAAATAAATACTCATGTTACACGCGAATATGCGATATTCACACAAGAAACGTTATAATCTTATAATACATGGAGCCTAACGAAATGAACTACAACCGACCAATCGGAGATCAGATGTGCAACAAAAGGAAATGAAATGAGCAATACCAAAAACCCCTCTAGGAGACAATTGAAAATGACCTAACTACCGCCTAGTTCGAAGGCATTCGACAGCCAGAAGTCCAAATATGAAGATGTGTTTTTTTTTTTTGCAATTCCGATATTTATTCAGTTAAAATAAAAGTGTTACCTGAAACAAAACCGTTTAACATTGAACAGAACTTGGTATAGTCTGTATATTTTATAAAGAAAAATAGTTAAAATCAACTAAATGAGACTAATTAATCAAATTAATGAACTCTGAATATTTTACCTTAAGCACAACCTTGATGCCATTTTCTAAATTCAATATCTAACATAGATTATAATCCAAATGCGTATTATAAAAAGATTATCCAAACCCGGGCGATAACCCTTCCCGAGATTTTATTAAAGATTTATTGTCATATGAATTTAGATAATAAATCAACCAATATTAATTGAGCAAAGCTGATGGGCAATCTTAAGAAATCTGTAAATGAACAATCTTGTGAACATAATAAAATTACCAATAGTTTCTTTTAAAGAGTAAATGTAAATGATACAATTTTGATTACAATAAAATAAAATAAAATAAAATGTATATTCTGTTTCTTATTTATAGTTTTTAAAGTACAGCTATCATTTAAGTTCAAAGTAACATAGGCCTAAGATTATCATAAATAGGCTAATCCTATTAGACCACTCAAAGATTAAAATTAGTTTTGTAATTATTCTTATAAATTTGATGCCCAACTAGTGGGCATTATTATTATTATTAAAAAGAGAGAAAAGATTATTATAAATTTGGCGACCAACGTCTGGGCTTTGGATAATCTTTAGCATAAAAAAAAAAAAACTTTAGTATCAAGCAATTTAATTTATGACCCATAAGCAAATACTAATTATTTATCTATTTAAGTAAATTAACTATTTATATATAAAATTTTTTTGTTAGAATATAAGTGATATCAATTTAGTTTTAGTAATATTTATGTATGTGATTAAAACCCAATAATTTTAACTAACCTAATTATTAATTAACCCATAATAGTAATTCAAATTATACATATTTCAAAATGAACAATGATGCAAATGAAGACAACCCTAGGTATAACCTTAGGCCTTCAATTTCCCAGACTGAAAAAACTAAGGAAAGCAACATTAAAAATCTTAGACCCTCAATTTCAACTGACTCTGCAAGTAGGCCTAATACTGAATCAGAGGAACATGTAATTGAGCCAACTATAACAGAAATTACCGGTTCTCCTGAAACAACCACGATGTCACCCTCACTACTCGAGCAAATGACAATGCTAATTAACAATTTGCAAATTAAAATGGAAAATAATTTTAAACAAAATAAGGATAGCTTAGAAAAACGACTAACCCTAAATGAAGATAACTTAGAAAAACGACTAACGCTAAATGAAGATAACTTAGAAAAACGACTAACCCTAAACGAAAATAATTTAGAAAAACAACTGACCCTAAAACTTCAACAGAGCCAAATAGAATCAGAAGATAAATTAATTAATTTAGAATAACAACTAACCCTAAAGCTTAAACTAAATGGAGAAAGCTTAGAAAAGCAACTAACCCTAAAACTTAAACAAAATGAAGTTAATATAACCTCCAATTTTAAAGAAATGCAAACTGAAATTGAAAGTATTAAGGAATGCATAACTGCCCAAATTAACCAAGTAGAAAATAAATTTACAGAACAGCTTATTTAAGTCGAAGAAGCAGTCAATAATAATGTAAGAATTACTGAAATTGAAACCAAACTAAACTCAACAATTAATGAACACACCTTAACAGAATCATTCCAGAAACAAGAAATGATTTTAAATGAAAAATTAAATATAAATAAAAATTATGTCATGCAAGAAGTTCAGACTCTTATCGCAGACATCCCTAAGATAAACCCAGATAGTACAATAAACCCACCAATTAATGTCACCTGTAGTGGAAACAATCATGATAATATAAATTTAATACAACCAACACTACCCAAATTTAATGGTAGACAAAATAATCCCAATGAATATTTATACCGATTGAACCGATACTATGAGAGGTTGACTTTAAGAAAAATAGGCCAAATAGGAGACCAACAAGACTGTCTATTCGATGTGATAGAGAACAGTTTAGAAGGAAGCGCATCACGATGGTGGCAATTAATCAAGAATGAGGTCACAAACTTCAAACAGTTTAATGAAGAGTTCCTTGGCAAATTCTGGAATCGTGATATACAGAAGGGCACACGACAGAAACTGGAATATGAGCAGTATCGACCCGGCGGTAAACTAACCAGGAGCGAATATTTCATCGATCGTGTCCTGACCATGAAATCTATGATTCCGCAGCCACCCGAAGAGGACATCATAACGACCCTTGTCGAGCACTTCGATCAACGTATTCAAGATGCCCGCAGAGTGCAGAATATTTGCAACGTTAAGGAGTTCGCAGACCTTCTTCAGAGGGAAGACACGGAAGAGGCTAATTCTGAAATACGAAGAAGAAAGTCCACCAGTCCTAGAAGTCCACAAGCAACGATATCCAGACCACAACAATACAACCAACATCAGACACAGAATAACAGAAGTCCATATTTTAGGCCATACCAACAGAATGATAGATTACACAAAAACAACCGAGACCATCCTTATGGATACTACCAAAACTACAGGCAACCACTCAGACCTACGTATCATCAGAACCCACATCAGACGAATAACACAGGATACCGAGAAGGAGGTTACCAACCAAAACCTAGTTATGATAGACAACCTGGTCCCGTTCAAACTAATTTTAGACCCCAAATACAGCGCCAGGGATATCAGAACCAATACCAAGACAGGAGACCAACTGCATATCCTACAATAGAGCAGCAACAAGTTTGCCAGATGTTGACGGCCACAACTGGACAGACAACAACACACAAACTCAAACCCACAGAGTTGGATAACTCAAATCAGGCGGAGTTAAACTCCAAAGCACTGGATTAGAAGAAAACTTCAATCAAACAAATGGCTGTACAGGTGAAGACGAAGTAGAGATAACCAACAAGACTTCACAACCTACTCCGGTGCGTTTACACACAATTAATTTCGGATTTAGGCCAATTAACAGTAACGAAGGACAAGATCTCAACATCCTCAACCTCTACTGTGATAGAGATTTTCTGCTCGAAGAAGATGATAATGACATTCAAGAGCCCATCACAAACTTCAGATGTCCAGAAATAATGGTCAAACTAAATGGAATACCAACAAATACCCTTATTGATACTGGCAGCAACATCAGTTGTGTATCAGATACCTGGTTCCAAATTAATAAAAACAAATTAGGTCATTATGAACAACTTCCGGTCAGTAATACAGTTATTACAACAGCAATTAATAATAAGTCAAAACGCATTTCGTTCATTATACTATTAAAAGCAGAGATTAAAGATATTGAATTCGATATACAGTGCATTGTAGTGCCTTATCTCATCAAAGACTGCATTTTAGGGATTGATATGATTAGATTAATGAGAATGAAAATAGACTTCGACGATAATATGTTA
>JAGFPH010025459.1:0-10867 GCA_018207615.1 Philaenus spumarius
GGTGCGCCTATAGAAGTTTACACTTCAAAAAGCTTTCGGTTGTGAAACATTACTAAATTTGCCAAGATGGTTGCTATGGCAACGAATGTAAACGCATCCAAGGGACGTGTATTGGTTCAGTATAGGCCTACCTAACGTTGTGTTGCTAAGCAATTGATCCGGGTCAGCTGTTTTGTCTGTTACATGGCTGGGGATAAATCCCGGAAATTACAGTTTTACTTTCTCCGCCCTATACGTAGTATATGGTTACTTTTTCCACCCTATACGTAGTAAATGGAGAAAGTATTGTTATCATCCAAATTTTCGAATTTGAATTTTTAGTGGAATTATCTGTTTTGGTGCTCCCTGAACCCCCAAAAATTGTTTAATGGAATTATCTGTGTTGATGCTCCTTTAATCCAAAAATATTTTAGTGGATTTTTTTGTTTTGGTGCTCCCTGAACCCAAAAATTGTTTTTTTGGTGATGTCTGTCCGTGTGTCTTTGTGTCTGTAAGGATGTGTACAGAGCTGGAGAACATACCAACGGTCCGATTTTAATGAAATGTGGTATGTAGGTGCAGTTCTGGAATAGCTCCAGGAGCTTTTTAATTTTTTCAAATTTTTGATTTTTAATGTGTTTTACCCCCAAAAATTTCCAAAAAACGAGAAAAATCTAGATTTCTCAAAAACAGCTTTAACGATTTTGATCAAATTTGGCTTATTTATAGCCCTTAATGTACCCTACCATATGCAAAAAACAGCATCTTTCTAAAAATTCTCGTTTAGGTAATATTAATAATAATAACAGATTTTTGGGGGTTTTTGGCCAAAAACTGGGTTTTTTTTCAAAATCTTTTTTCGTGCATCTATACAGGCCTAATTGACGTGTTTGGTGCAAATTTAAATAATAATTAACTCATTCTAAATTTGCTGAGTTGTTTGGTACGGTAACGGATGTAAATGCATTCAGGAAACTTGTGTTGGTTCAGCGTACTTTACCTGCAATTGATTTCCTAATAGTTAGTCCGAATCGGCTATATCAGCTGTCATAGGCCTAAAGCTATGAACTAATTTTACAGAGTCTTATTGTATTTAAGCATTAAAAATATTAAGTATTTTACTTTCTCACTATACTATAGTATGGAGAAAGTATAGTGATCACAAAAAAAATCGATGTTGAGATGTTTGTGGAAATATCCGTTTTGGGACACCCTGAGTCCAAAAAAGTGGTTTTTACAAAATGTCTGTCTGTATGTCTGTATGTATACAAAGCTAGAGAGAAAACTATTCGATCGATTTCGAACAAATTTGTAAAAAACATGTCAATTAGGCCTATATAGATGCACGAAAAGAAGGTTTTGAACATTTTTTTAAAACAACGTTTTTTTGGCCAAAACACCCAAAAAAAATCAGTAATTTTTTTATAAAAAACCGCTCTAACGATTTTGAAAAAAATTACTTATTTGTAGCCATTAATGTACCCTACCATATGAAAAAAAATTGCATCTGTCAAAAAATTCTCGTTTGGCTAATAATAATAATATCTGATTTTTGGGAGCTTTTTGGCCGAAAAGGGGGTTGTTTTTCAAAATTTGTCAAAACCGTTTTTCGTACGTCTATACAGGCCTAATTTTTATGTTTGGTACAAATTTGTTCGAAACGATGAACAGATTCCTCTTTAGCTAATAATAATAATTTGTATTACTTACTCTCCTACTTTAATGTATTATCCCCTCTCCTACTTTAATACAATTATGAAGTCACAGTTACATACGGAAGTTAGCGTACGCAGCACGCAATTCATTTTGTGTTGAAAATACTCCCAATACGGGGGTTGGCGTTCAATACACTGTGCGTAGGCCGCTTCTCATATAGTGTTCAGTGTCAAGCTCACATGCGCGTCCTTAGCAGTGAACGTGTTAATAATTTAAATATGTTTGTGAGAAAGTATGTGCCAGTTTCTGGTAAAGTTAATGTACGTTATTATCGAAATAGTTTCTCGTATTGTTCATTAATGATTGTTTATCTTTAATTAGTTCTTCTGATTTTACATATTTCATTGAGATCTTTAAGATTGTTGTTTAAAGGTTTTGGGAATTTACAAATAAAAGATCTTAAACACTATGCCGGGTTACCATATCTCGAAAGTGCCATTAATTTCGTTTTTTCTCGCCCTTTAATTGGACAAGTTACGAGATGGAGTCCGTTTGCACAATTTTAACCTCCCCCCCCCCCCCCCCTTCTCCCAAATACGATCTTTTTTAAACCGGGATTTGAAAATTCCTCGGGTATTAGGTCAGAAATGGAGTTTTAGTTTGAACCAAGCTTATAAACTGATTAATTTGCTGATAAGGGTACTGGCAGAGTTACATCCTGTATGTTTAAAGGAACAGACTTGAACAAATACAGACACAACTATAAATCTCACACTCCTCCTGAGGATTGATTCAGCTGGGCCCGGGAATTGAAAGCCGAGACTACGTAGCACTTTCTACAAAGATATTTACGTCCTGTCGCATTGTATAACTTGGGACATTATATGTCGAACTGGTTTAGGGTTAGTGGCATCTAGCGTATAGGCACTGTGGAACAGCCTGATTCACCTTTATACTATCGATAACATCTTAACATGAGTCCCCTTTTCATTAATTATTTCTTTATACTTGTACCATATATAATCCGTCTAATGAAAGTAGCCATCCCACAGTTTATGAAAAAGATACAAAATCAATGTATGGAACTGTGGGCTTCACAGTTCCAGGGACGTGGTGTTTGGCTTCTGTGCGTGTGCGCGCATAGGAATCTGCTCGTAAGGCTTCAAGGGAATGAATTAATAAATTATGCCCTTTATTTAACCCTCCAAGTGCTGACAATTTTGCTGTTAAGCGCTAAAAGTTTTTTTGGTTCCGTGCATGCTTATTAACTAAAATCATTATAAAATACTCACTAACAGTAAAGTAAGACTTATTATACATAATTTTAATCACAATTACATGCTCTTTACAGTAAATAGCCTTACCTTTTAATTTTATCCTTTTTATTTTTTGTTGACCAAAGTAGAAATTTAAAAAAATGTTTTTCTTTTTTCTAAAACCACTCACTCAAAATATGTACAAAAAATCACTGTAGAAATTTCAATATAGCCAAAAGTTGTAGAATTTTATGGCGAATAGAAATATACACAACACTACTATTTTGCTGTAAAAAAAACGTTTTGTCTATAATATAAGAAAACAACCCTATAAAAGAAAAAAATTGGTTTCTGCACAAAGAAGAAAAACTAGGCTCTAAAGATGTAAAAGTACTGTCTAGGCCCAACAATTATGGTTTTAATTTGTCATGAAGGATTCAAATGTACACACACATTATATACAAGAAAAAAAGAAGAAAACAAATTCACAGGTCAAAGTCTCTAAAAGTCACTATTTTCAAACGCACCTCTAATAGCCCTTGAATTGCTAAGTTAACTCATAGGCCTAATTATTTCAAAAAATTATTACAAAAAACAAATGAAAATAAACTGATCCAAACTGAAGCTAAAAATGAATAACAACTAGTGGATAAACAAACAAAATCCAAGTTCCGATCGTCTATCTACACGTACTGCGCAGTTGATACAAGTACCAGACGACTAGATAGTTGATTTGACAATCTGCTGATGGTTTGTTTGAGTCGATATAGCTATGAAACTCTGTTCTTTAATAAAGTGACGCTTTTATATACATTGAAGTATCCGAATGTATTAAAAATAGTGGCGTCTTACACGTTTACAAAATGTGCTGCGCAAACGTCGCGTATAACGCAACTTTCAAACGCGTGTTCAGTAAAAGTAAAACCCCATTTTCTCTAAATAAATTTACCAGATTTCAATAAAATTAATACTAGATATAAACAATATATGTACAAACATACTATACAAAAATGAAGTTCCTGTACCAATTTTTAGACCGTTTAACGATTACGCCTATAAAAATATACGACTAATATTTACGGTAATACGTGTTTAACTGCTTCCAACGCGCCTGTGAGCTATTGTGAAAATTTGGAGAGTTACTGTGCGCGCTTACAAAAACACCTGTCAAAACAAAATGATCTTACAGACATTCGAAAATTATTGAAAAAAGTTTTTTCATAATTTCTTAATCTTCAGTGACAGCACTAAAGCACCTAAAATAGGCCTTTGAACGTTTAAATGAATGCACCCACTTGATTCTATTTCTCCTTTTTTATTTTGCGAAGTATAAAATAATTGTGTAATAAAATAATAATAATAACTTTCCTTCTTTATTCTTCTCTTCATTTGTCAAAAGGCATGGTTCTGAAAACACTGAACTATCATCAAAGCGCACATAAAGCAGGTGGAGTAGAGAAGGGTGGGGGAGCGACCTGTCGCCAAGCGTGGCCGGCTCCATTATATAACATGGGGAGCGCATTTGTCGCCGCGACCAGAATACGCTCCCGGTCGCGTTCTGTTTGCTGTCGCTGGTCGCGGGACGCCTAGCGTGGCCGTATCTTTATCATTCAACTCATTTCACTTTTTTTCTTTGTCGCAGCGACCAGGTAGCCTAAATACGGGTTTCAGTGACTGAGTGCTAGTTTAGTTTGGACGAGACGATATCTAACAGAGGTTTGTGTTTAATCGGAGCGAAGTGTCTAGACCTAAAGGGTCTAAGTGAAAGACATCATCTGTAAATAATTCCATTACGCAGCTGAGCCGCTGATTTGAGTTGTGCGAATTCCTAACTTAAAGTTTATACGTTTTAGAGTTTCAACTATCTACTTCGGAAATCAATACAAATGGACAGGTTTCGTCTGAACTGTGAGCAGCGCGTGAGGGGAGGTACAAGTTTGTTGTTTGAGGCCGCGTAAGGGCTGTCAGAGGCAGTGTAGGGGAAACAGGGCCCTAAAAAGGTGCGTTTACACGTGCGAGTTTTTAATTAACTTGAGAGTGGTAGATATAATCTTGACATTAAAACTTACAACTGTAAAGGGTTCTGAGAGTTCTCGCCGAAAGTAGAGTGGGAGCTCTCTGAGAGTTGTAAGGTAAACGTTCTTTCCCAAGCTCTCAGCGAGTGCTCTCAAAGAAAGTTTGTATTTGCTGAGAGTAAAATATGGAGAAACAAACTAAACATTGGACTAACGAGGAAGTTTGCAACCTTATTAGTGCATATGAGTTGTATTCAATTATTTGGGACATTCAAAACCCAGATTTAAAAAAAAATAGAACAAAAAAAACAGCTGTAATGGAGAAATTGGCAACAGAATTCCATTGTTCGGCCACTGAAATCAGTAGGAAACTACATAATTTAAGAAACCAGGTAGTTTACTTCACGAATTTACATATTACTTTCTCACTATACTTCACATAAATTATAGTGATCGCAAAAAAATCGATGTTTAGATTTTTGTGGAAATATCCGTTTTGGGTCCCCCTGAGTAAAAAAAAAGTTTTTACAATATGTCTGTCTGTATGTCTATGTGTATACTACAGCTGGAGAGAAAACTATTCGATCGAGTTCGAACAAATTTGCACCAAACATGTCAATTAATTAAGCCTGCACAGATGCACGAAAAATATCTTGAAAAGTTTTGAAAAAGTACCCCCTTTTTGGGCAAAAACCCCAAAAAATGAGTTATTATTTATTTTTCATAGAAAAACGGCTCTAACGATTTTGTTGAAATTTGGCTTATTTGTAAATATATCTGACTACCCGATTAATATTATTGTTTATTCAAGTCATTTTCGTTTATTTATTTAGAAAATCTATTTTATTTTGAATAAACAGTAGTAATTCTACCGGACAAAATACCGTAAAAAATCCCAATCCTATTGATGATTAGCAAAGCACTGAAATTACTGTATTGTACAGTATTTAATAATGATTAAAAACAGTGCGTTTTATTTACCGGAACCATTTTTGACGAAACAGTATGTGACTAATATAAGTACAGTACAGTAGATTTGGCGCTATATGCGGATTTCACTTTGCGTGGTTACTTTAACGCTTGCGTCTACGGCAAACAGAACTTTTTTTACTACCTCGGTACACCCGAACCTCGGTTAGTCGGGGCTCGGATAATCGCGGCTCTACTGTATATTATAAATTTTAGCACAAAATAGTTTGACAAATTCTATTTGTTGATTTAAAATATTTAGCTAAGCTAATTGAACATTTTCAGTGTTGACAATATAATGAGCTGTTTATAATAAACCTAGACGTAAGCAACTTCTCAGTTGTATTTTTACTAACAGCTGATTTTATATTTTGAAGTTTTTACATCTAATTTCTAATTTAGACTTTCGTTGAATTATAATCCTTGATATAGTATACGTTATAATTATTTTAGTATATATATTTAACTATCTTAATTTAAAGGTTATGATTTGTGAAAAAAATAAACTACTAAACTTGCAAGTGTTGGTTGCAAAAGTGATGGCGTTAGAAGCACGCACACGAAGCTATGTCCTAATTATCAGTTTAATATTCTTTGGCAACAATGTTATTACAGTCTCTAGTAACGAATGCAGGGTTTTAAATATTTACGACAATTACATAAATTCTAAATACAAATTAGTTTTCCATTATAGTTTGTGTCCTTGCCTCACTCGAGACTGACAGTTACCATCGACGTTAATACGGTTTATAAATAAACCCGATCAATAACCCGTGCAAAGATGGTCCATTTAATTTCCTTACTTCACGGCAGCAACACAATGTGGGACGAAAGTGTTCTTACCAAGCTACTAAATTACATTCTGCCTTTATGTTTACTTCAATCGGCCTGGAAGGACACTGGGCTCTGCTTGAAACACATTGCATTCTGGTGTCTACTTTCTGTACTAACTTTCGAATCTGTTGTTGAAATCGCTTCTCCCTTATTCGAATCTGACGCGCTGAGTATTTCAGATGTTTTGAAAACGGTCGCTCTGTTGTCGATCGATTTGCTAATTTCTTTCTCCATTTTCTACTATCAGCTGCTGCGTGGATTCGCTGGATTCGCGGACAATCTGAAGAAAATCGATAACCGCTTACAGATCTCGAATGTACCGATATCGAACGCTCAAATCGTCATTTCGGCAGCTTTGATAACAATCGACCTTACCTTTGTGTCTACAGTAGTTGTAGGCTTGTTGATCTGGTTTTCTTTCAACGAAATTCTGTTTCTGACCTACAGTCTTTTGAAAACCGTATTATTGTTTCAATCGATTACGCTCGGTTATATGGTCGAAACTCGATACGGTAAAGGAAAGGAACTGCTGACTAAATATGACGACGCGGAGGGCTATCGAAGTAATGTGTTCGATACTATCGAAGTATTTCGATTGATCAGACGAAATCATGAAATTGTAAACGATTACTTCTCTTGGATTTGTCGGATGTATACTTGCAATTGGGCAGTTTGGACGATGATTGGCAGTTATTAACTCTGGCAGCAATGTCGACTCGGGGAAGATACCATCGCAAATGTAAATCCGTTGCGACTGGTTGGCTATTCAGTGGTGGAAATTCTTGCATTGTGTCGAACGCAAATAAGCATTGGAAGTGAGGTAAGTTTTTAATCTATTGTAAATCGTTTCTTAGAGCGAAATATTATTAGCTCGAAAAAATCAATTATGTTATGTAGTAAGTAGTAAAAATACTAAAAATGCTTTAAAAATACAAATTATTTTACAACCTAATGATTTTAAAATTTAAACTTTATCGCAATCATTGTGGCCAAACATTTTTTTATAAAACGCCAATATAGTAGTTGTAAATTGTGTTCCACAGTCAATATGTAAGCCTATAATAAATGTAGCATGTATGTAGAATAATATATTTTATATCTTTATTCATATATATATATATATATATATAGTTTTCAAAACTATAGGCCTAAAATGATATGTAGTTTATAGATTTAAAAACAGTTTTATCATTAAAATCAAAAAACAAAAGCTTTTACCAACCTGGCAGACGGTCATAGACCATTGCCTCTCAGAGTCATTAAATCTATATATATATATAAGCGAAATACCACTCACTCACTTGTGATGGGTACCCCTCAACTCGTAACTAACTATAAATAATAAGTAAAGATACTAAATATTAAAGGGTCCACTAACAGCGGACATAGTATAGGCTGGCTATAGATACATTGCTGAGAAGACGATTCCTATTAAATAAACGGTGTTACGCAGTCTTCCTTCGAATGTCGAGGTGCGGGGCCGCTGAATTGTAATGCTAGCAGTACACTCTCGCCGAGTCGACGAGGAGCCACGAGTTTGTACAGCGAGGTTACAAAGTACACTCTCGCCGAGGGGTAGCAAGAATGTGGGCGTAGGGAATACGTGCCTAGTTCGCTGTCGGTGGATTGGTCCGGTTGGTGATTGGCGGTGTTTTAAAATGGAAGAGAATCTTGATATAGAACTAGCAGCAACAACATGTCTTTTGTCGTATGTTTATTTCAAGTACGTTTATACCTACAAGAGACGAAAGTCAAGAAACCCTGTAGATGGAGATGGTTAATGAAAGCAATCTACCGGAACAGAACAAGGTAAATAAAAGCCAATATTCAGATACACTAATTTGAACTAATTCGAGAAACTGAAGCGTGGTTTCGTTTGTCCACTCCATTTACATTAGACAAAATCACACCTTAACCACAAGCACAACATAAAACAATGTATTAAACACCAACAGCGTGGTGACTGCGTACAACTGAACAGCCGAGAGTGTACAGGGGTGATTTCGTGGTCGCTCGGGCCCTTTGTCCCGTGCCTTGACATGGCGAGGCGAGGCAGAGTGAGACATGCCGAGCGCACCATGTGTACACTGACGCCCTCGCCTGCTCTCCTCTTGTCTCGGCGAGAGTGTACTGCTAGCATAATGTAATGTAAATGTTGTTATTGTTGGATGATGGGGCATAAGTCTGAAACTCGTAAAGAAGAATAAAGTAGAAGACACAGACGGTCTAAGTACTTTATAACGGACTAATCATATCGTTGACTTGGACACTTACAATCGAAAATGAGTTTCAAAATATACTTTTCGCGAAATATATGTTATATTATTTACTTTGATTAAAGCAATTTCCGCATCTCCATTTTGCTTTTGATACGGATCAATTAACTGACACGATGACTGTTGACATTTTGAGTATAACTAATTGCTTTTAATTCAATGATAAAGTAGCGTAAAGTGAGTATTTTCAGAACGTATGAAGAAAGAGAACTCTCTGCATTATTGCTAAACGTCAGACGTTCCTTAACTGCTGATACAACTCAAGGTTAGTGTAAGGCCTGAGTAGACCACATCCGCAACCGTAGACCTCCTGATGTGTAAACATTTTTTTGTTCAACACGGCATCCTACACCAACACAGTAAACACAGCAATATTGTATGTACAGTTGCTGTCATTACCATTAACTTAGCTGTTATCCTTCATCCGATTGTTTTGACAACTACACCATCCGGTAGGGAATCAAAAGGGCTACAAAAAAGATGTCATTTTTTGTTAACATGTACGGTTTCTGAGTATTGTAGGTTTGAAATTTTCAAATAGCCGCCATTGGATATATCGTTTATTTTTCTTAAGATATATTATTGTTAGGTATAATAAACCTGATCAAGTTTGAACTCAATCAGTCAAACATTTCTCTAGATATGAATTATTTTGTACAAATAACTAAATCGCTTATAATTGAAAAACGAAACGAAGCATTTCTGAACATATGTTTATAGGGATTTTTTCTTTATTTTCACTAGTGGAAGACGTCCTGAAAGCTTTTCCGTTCCTTCCTGAATCAAGTTGTATGTGTTCTCTCTCTAACGGCGCATTTACGTCCGATTTGGTCAATATGGTACACGTCGGTTTTCTAATTCGCTCGGACGAGTTCGTTAGCCAAAAAAGAAAGAAAGAAAGCAGTCATGGCACTGCCGACAGAAGAGAAAACTCATGAATGAAAATCGTTGGTTATTTTGTTTTGTGGTTTTACCTTTTATTTAAACCACTGTAAGTGTCGATGTGAAACTGTAAATAAGATATATTTAACTTCAAGTTATGTCTGTACAGTTTTTTTAAATAGTAGTGGAGAAGTTTATGATTAATAGTATTTGAATTTCAGATTTTGTTGTGTTTTTAAGTGTACTTAATATATGTTGGATTTTATTTCATATAATTTATAAGTGTTTTGTTTTTTATTTTTTAAATATAGGTTTTCAAACTCACCTTCTTCAAGTTCTGTTTGTGCAGTTTTTTGATTCCATTAAAAGTTATTTCACAAGCGCATTTTATAAAATTAAATTTTTTAGAGACTAGTAATAATTTTTTTTTTTATTATCCAAATTATAATTTTTACTGTGTGAAAATGTCATTTTGATTACTAACAATAATCAGAATTTGGTTTTTATTAATAAATAAATGTAAGAGTATGTAACTGCATTTTGTAAAAATTTATATTTTTAAATACTAAACCCTACGTTTCTTGAAAATACCCCAGATGTCAAATACATATATATATTTTTTAAGATGATCAAACTTCAAATCAGATAAATAAGTATTTAATTACGTTTGTCTAATAATATGTGATTAGAAAAAAATCAAGGGTGATAAAGTGATCCTGTTCAAAGCTAGAACATTTTTTGTATCTCCTAGAAACATATGATACACTGACATCTGGGGTTATTATGTTCAAGATACTCCTCGATCTATAATAACCGGCTTTGTCTTGAATGACATTAAAAACTATTTCAGATAATAATATGAAAATAGTAAGATGTCTTACGGGATCGTAGACACTCACTAAGAAATTCGTTTGAAACATTTTCATTTAATAGCATAAAAACTACGAAAATTGGTCGGTTCGCTCCCAGTTCTATAACAGAAAAACAGCTGATTTTGAGT
>JAGFPH010025460.1:0-10866 GCA_018207615.1 Philaenus spumarius
CAATCTTCTGTTTCGGGACCGACGGCCTCAATGCAGACTCTGTCCGCCGCAAGCGTAGTGAATCAGTCCAAATTCCTAGGCCGCAATGTCTATGTGCAAACTCGCAAAGCGCATTCCGAAATCCTAGGCCACAATGTAGAGGAGCAAACTCGCAAAGTAAGTTTTTCCGCTGCGAACGAAATGTAGCAACGCGTGAGCCTGGACCGGAGGATGAGATGCAAACAAATTCTACCAATATATTTCGCACGCACAGGCTGCTATTCAGCGCCTTAGTGAGTGGACCAATTTCCCAAATAGTTTTTCGAAACCCTAAAACATATGAACTTAATTTTGGAAATTCGCTCAACTCGCGTCAGCGGTTTAGCTGCGTGATCTATTTATTAGCGAATTTCCATGAAGTATTGCAGTGGCCCTTATGGTAAGACCCAAGGTCGGGAGTAGCAAATGAGCATCGATCATGGTCCCCAGAACACGTTTTGAGGTTTCATTAAAAATCATACATGTCTCTATGTTTTCGCACTCTACAGACCGCATTTTAATTCCGATTTGGTTCAAATTTGGTACACATATTTATTGTCTACGTCGCTCGGACGAGTTCGTTAGCCAAAAAAATCCAACAATCGGAAGCACGTTTTTTGACCAGAAGTAACTATTTTTTAAATTTTTCCTACGAGAATGAATTTGAGTTTTTTTTTTACAAATATAAATGTAGGATCTTATTCTGCACGTTTTATTTTTTTACGTGACCTTATAGCTCGCTTGGTTTTCCCAAAATCGTTCGAAACGTAAAATACCATAGAAGTACCTGGTTCAAAGCCATGTGGTGGATTCTACCGTGGGGTTGGCGTGCGAAGCACGCAATACATTGTGTATTGAAGATACTCCCAATACGGGGTTGGCGTGCGAAGCACGCAATGCATAATGTATTGAAGATACTCCCAAGACGGGGGTTAGCGTGCGAAGCACGCAATGTTTTGTGTGTTGAAGATACTCCCAATATTCGGAATGACGTGCGAACCATTTTGCAGCTATTCAGCACCGTCGTGAATAGATTTATTTCCCAAATTGTTGGTTGAAACCCTAAAACATAGGCCTAAAACTTAATTTTGAAAATTCGCTCAACTCACGTCAGCGGTTCAGCTGCGTGGTCGGATTATTTATTCTTTGTTTTTAGCCCGAATTTCGCTAGGTTCATCCACAAAATATTTCGTGAGAGCCGTTAAAGTCTTTTTAATTAAATTTAACATGCTCAACATGCTAGTCCTCGTTTAATAATTTGTAACCCCTTAAATTCCTCATTTTAGAGAGGAGGTAACATTCCAAACTATAATAAAAGACACGGCAGGTGAACTAGTTAAGAAGGCTTTGGTTCTATTTACGTTCACACAAAGTTGAGGTGGACTTGATAGCATTTCAAAACGTGTACATTTCCTCCACGTCAACTGTATTTTATGTGTTAAGTAAATCTCTGTTAGCACGAGGAAATGTTTAAACCTCGGCCGCCTGCGAAGGAAATTTAAAGGATGTTCTGTCAATTTCAGGGAGTCCACAAATCAAAAACAAAGAAGCTAGGTTTTATTTTAGTTGTACATTCAAAAGATAATTCAAAATGAATTCGTTTATAGGACATGAGCCGTGCTTTACTACGGAACAGTATTTGGTTTTTCTTGCAAAACTGTTAATTGAAATATTTTTTGAGTGTAAAAATCTCATCAGTCTTGGAAACTATAGATTTGAATCTAACAATAATAGTTTTCGTTTGCTGTGAAGAATAATTAACAGATTCTTAATTTTCTAATTTGATTGTTATTGAAATTTTACGAAAAAACTAATTGGTCTTGGAATACGCTACTGCACCTGCGTAGTTTAAAAATACATTTTTTAGTTGACATAAAATTTGTCACAACGTTCAAACAACCCCAACCTTAGAAACAAGTGTTGTGTGTCTTTGTTAAATAGACCGCTTTGACTTAGTGAAAGCGATTATCTCCGCTTATATACTAATTACAGAGACTGTCGCACTTACTTTGTTAATTGGAATTCCTTAGGTAATTGATTATTACACCGATAACACGTTATTGTAGGCGATGAAGGTAGATTGCGGTTTTGTTATTAATTACTTAACATGGTGCGAGTAGTGTCTACTTGCTTGTTAGCGAATTTCAATAGAAACTATGAGCTATGCAGTGACTCTTATGGTGTAGCCTAAGGACGTGATTGGTCGATGAGCACAGATCACGGTCCCCAGAACATGTTTTAAACATTTTATACAGGGTGTCTTGCAACCATATGAACAAACTTTATCACGTTATTCAGCATGTCAAAAGAAAGAAAAAAAAAGTAATATAACATGTGTCCTATCTCATTCCGTTTTCGGTCTGTCTGTCTGTAGGCCTATGTGTTTTTTACAAAATATTTAATATTTTTAGAAGTAGAAAAGATATTAAGCTCAAAATTTGTTGCGTAACCTTTTATCACTGTACGAAAAATTAGAACAATATTTTAAGTATTTTCAAAATGGCGGCAGTTTATTATTTTTAATGTCAAATATCTCAAAAACCGCTAACTTTACAAAAAAATTACAAGAGACAAAAAAGTTTACTTTTTTAATGACAAACTCAATGTTTTTTTTAATTTTGTCTGTAGCTCAAAGGACAACAGAGATATTGACCAAAAAAAGAAAAAATGTATTTCTTGGTAGTTGTCAACAATACCCAGAACTACTCTATAAACAAAATATTTTAATGTTAGGCCTATTATGAGGTAAAATAATAAGTTATTTGCATAATGTTCCAAGCACTTTCTGAGCTGTTAATTAATGTGTAAAATTTAATTTAATTTACGTAAAATATAGCAGATAAACTCAATAAAATACGTCCCAGTTCTGTAACTGCAGTAATTGTTGCGATATTTGACCCAAATCGCAAAATTCGGTCTCAAAAAACATGTATAACACTAGTGTAACCAATAATGCTTCGCTAGTGCTTCATTTTAGTATATACACATATACTTAGATTAAACTAACAAACACAATTTAGTGAATGTATTGACAAATTAATTTTGAAGTGACTTTGGTTAAAATTCTTATGATCAGGGCAGGCGGTCACAAGCGTTTTAAACATTTGGGTATTTAATGATAATGCAATTTATTTTATAGGGATAGTTATCCCATTTTAATTATCATTTAATTTTAAGTCTAGCTATCTCATTTCATTACTTTGACTTAAGTAAATCGAATTGCAAATGTTTTTTTATACCACTTAAGAATAATATTACACAAATTTAGCTTTGTAGCTTGTAGGAATTTAGAGCAATTTTCTGTTATTGTATAGGGGTACCTAGGAGAGGGGATAGTACATTAAAGTAGGAGAGTAAGTAATAAAAATTATTATTATTTGCTAAAGAGGAAACTATTGTTTGTCTGTATACACAGCTAGAGAGAAAACTATTCGATCGATTTCGAACAAATTTGCACCAAACATGCCAATTAGGCCTGTTTGGATGCAAAAAAAAGGTTTTGAAAAATTTTGAAAAACAACCATTTTTTGGCCAAAACACCCCAAAAAGATCAGTTGTTATTTTTTTATAAAAAAAAAAAAAAACGCTGTAATTATTTTGATAAAATTTGTCTTATTTGTAGCCCTTAATGTACCCTGCCATATGCAAAAACCGTATCTTTCAAAAAATTCTCGTTTAGCTAATAATAATAATAATAATAATAATATCTGATTTTTGAGGGTTTATTGGCCGAAAAGGGGGTTGTTTTTCAAAATTTGTTAAAACCTTTTTTCGTGCGTCTATAAAGGCCTAATGTATGGTGCAAATTTGTTCGAAATCGATCGAATAGTTTTCTCTCTAGCTTTGTGTACATACAGACATACAGAGAGACAATAGTTTCCTATTTAGTTAATAATAATCATTTTTATTACTTACTCTCCTACTTTAATGTACTATCCCCTCTCCTACTTTAATACAATTATGAAGCCACAGTTGGGGTTTCATACGGGAGTCGGCGTGCGAAGCACGCAATGCATTGCGTATTGAAACTACTCCGATTATGGGGGTTGGCGTGCGAAGCACGCAATGCATTGTGTATTGAAAATACTCCCAAATTGGGGTTGGCGTGCAATGCACGCAATGCAGTGTGTATTGAAAATAGTCCCAATACGGGGGTTGGCGTGCAAAGCACTGTGCGTCGGCCGCTTATCATAGTGTTCAGTGTCAAGCACACATGTGCGTCCTTAACAGTGAATCTGTTTAATAATTTAAACTAGTGGACCCGGCAATGCTTCGCTATTGCTATTGCTTGATTTACCTAACCTAAAATTATATTCAGTTTTTGATCCAAATCAGTTGTTGATCAAAATCAGCTGTTGATCAAAATCAGCTGTTTTAAGCTTTTCATACGAACAGCTGTTTTTTGTGCCCCTGATAAAATCAAAAGAAATCTTTCTTCTTCTTCCTTAAGATTGACCTTCCATAAGATTAACATTGAAACTTTGAGGGCCACTGGGGCGTATCCCTGAGGACCGATGTAAATTATAATGGGATTCTGCTCATCTACAGGACACTACCTTTCTAACGGTATTGCGCGAATTTCTCCTACGATGCACACAAGCTGAGAAAAAAGGACGACAAGTTTTGTGCTTGCCTATTATTAACAAACATATAGATATGTTTGTGAGAAAGCATGTGCCAGTTTCTGGTACCGTTTATTTAGTACATAGAAGGAGAGGAATGATGCTTATATCATTGGAAAGGTACTGTGTCATAGATGTGCAGTAAAATATAATTATGGTTGCCGTTAATATAAATAATATAAACTAGGCATAACCTAAAATTGTTTTGCTAAAGCTGGTTATCCGAATCTTGTATTTTGTGCAGTTGGTTGCTATAGCAATGAATATAAAAATGTGTTTTTTAAGGACTTACATACAATATATAAAATACTTCAGCCAATTAAATAAAAACATTTTGATGAGGTCAAGGCTGTTTGAACTTTGCCATTCCTGCACGGAAAATCTGTTGGAATATAACCATCATTGCATTTTTAATTAATATAATGTTTGCATTAAATGATTATTTCAATTTCCATTAAACGTACTAAGTCGTATTAACTCATGTTTTCGGATAACTTTGTCTTTATTGCAGGTAGTCTACGTTAGTATCTTGGCGATATCCTCAAGTTTCTTTAATATAATACAAAGTTGTTAAAGTTATTTTAAGTTTGCAAGCTACAAAGTAATATAATATACAGTGCTAAAGTTACGATGTTTGAACTTTAGGACAGCAGTGTTAAGTGTCACTCAAAGAAACAACATTGTAATAGCAGTTTGCTCACCATTGCAAGACGTGTTGGCACAAAGGTTGTTTAAACAAGATGTATCGAAACGAACAAAGTATGAAATACCTTCATGATGAGAACTTGGCTTCGTCTTACACGGGAAATTAATTGTACCTTTGTACTTGAAAATACGATTAAATTCGGTTCAAATGTAAACTCCAAAAAATTAAAGTGAACAAAAGTTTGTATTTTGTTTTGAAAATTCGTTTTATTAGTGAAACTCAGTAGGAAATACTCAGTAAGGTCATGAGTGGTCAATGAGGACCGATCATGATCCGCAGAACACGTTGTAGGGTGTCATTAAAAATTATATATTTGTGTTCGAAGTCTAACGGGCGCATTTTAAGCCCGATGTGGACCAAATTTAGTAGAGTAATAGCATAGATCATGAATAATAAAATAGATCATGCATGCATACGGGGGCTGTGTGCCGAAAAAAAGGTTGTCGGGAAAATAGTGCTTGATCGCGCCGCGAGGTAGCGCTAGGGAGAAATCATTGTTAGCATTGGTGCTTCACACCGCTTCCTTCGTTTCCCCAATAGATAGCGCCAGTGTCGTCGAATTTCCAGCTGATTGAAATATTGCATTGGATCGGAGTTCTATTAGATTATCCAAATACAATGGCAGCCCAGTTGGCGGTGCCAGCAGGAAGGCAACTACTACCCTTTTGCGGAAACAGACTCGTAACTCGGCATTACCAAAAACATTTCTCATTCCTTATCTTTCGGTTTCTAGTTTTAAAATCCTACTACTGTATGTAAATATAATTGTCGTTGAATAAACTATTCATGGGTAAACATAAATTAGGTATAAATAGATATAGTAAAAGGCAATTTTATAAGAATAGTCAGAGACAGTGGTTGTTAAACAATGTCGTCATGCAGGACAGTACGCAATTTGCAGACGGAATGAGTAGTAGAGCGTTCTCTTGGTTCTCTTGGTCACTAAGACGAGTTCTTTAGCCAACACAATTTTGTTTAGATTTTTCGTTCTAGTATGAAATGTTTTTGGGCTACTTTACACGACCTTATAGCCCTTCTTGTGTCCCCGAAACGATCGAAGGGTAAAATACCATAAAAGTACCCGGTACACGTGGGGAATTTTACCTGTTAGCCGAATTTTTGAAGAAAATAAGAGCTATTACTCTCGACCCAATTTGAAAATTACTTTATATATATATATATATATATATCTGTTTTATTCCCGGATTGATAAGTGGTAGTAGATATGCTTCAAAATTGCTGATTTTTTGGTGAAAGGGTCCTAGTAGGATTCTTCAGATATACTTTTTTTTGTTTTTCGATCGGATTCAAAATGGCGGAGTTATACCGATTAACGGTATATAAGTATATGGGTTTTTCCCACCTTGATAAAATGGTAGTAAATATGCATCAAAATAGCTGAAATTTTAGAGGTAGGGTCCTTGTAGGATGTCCCAGACACTGATATTTTCATTTTTTGATTTTACACAAAATGGCGGGTCGTTTGATTCTAATCAAAATGGCAAAGTTAGAGCTAGGAAAATGCATTATTTCTCCCACTCAAAAGCCCTTGTGCAGATTTTGAGCTATATCGTTCGAAAGGTAATTAAATTTACTACAATCCTGTGCAAAGGTGTTTCAGTTACAGTCCCCGGAACAAGGAAAAAAATTGATAGAAAGCTCCCGATAAATGATTTTTTCATTATCCATGTAAGGTTTTTGCACAATTTCTCCCACTCATAAGCCCGTGTGCAATTTTCGAGCTATATCTTTGGAAAGGTAATTAAATTTACTACAATCCTGTGCAAAGGTATTTCAGGTACAGTCCCCGGAACAAGGAAGAAAATTGATAGAAAGCTCCCGATAAATGATTTTTTCATTATAAATGTAAGGTTTTTGCACAATTTCCCCCACTCATAAGCCCGTGTGCAGTTTTTGAGCTATATCGTTCGAAAGGTAATTAAATTTACTACAATCTTGTGCAAAAATATTTCAGGTACAGTCGCCGGAACAAGGAACAAAATTGATAGGAAACTCCCGATAAATGGTTTTATAATTATCCATGTCAGGTTTTTGCACAATTTCTCCCACTCATAAGCCCGTGTGCAATTTTTGAGCTATATCGTTCGAAAGGTAATTAAATTTAATACAATCCTGTGCAAAATTAATTCAGGTACAGTCCCCGGAACAAGGAACAAAATTGATAGGAAACTCCCGATAAATGATTTTTTCATTATAAATGTCATGTTTTTGCGCGATTACTCCCACTCATAAGCCAGTGTGCACTTTTTGAGCTATATCGTTCGAAAGGTAATTAAATTTACTACAATCCTGTGCAAAAGTAATTCAGGTACAATCCCCTAAACAAGGAACAAAATTGATAGGAAACTCCTGATAAATGATTTTTTAATTATCCATGTCAGGTTTTTGCACAATTTCTCCCACTCATATAAGCCCGTGTGGAATTTTTGAGCTATATCTTTGGAAAGGTAATTAAATTTACTACAATTCTGTGCAAAGGTATTTCAGGTACAGTCCCCTGAACAAATAACAAAATTGATAGAAAGCTCCTGATAAATGATTTTTTCAATTATAAATGTCAGGTTTTTGCGCGATTACTCCCACTCATAAGCCAGTGTGCACTTTTTTTAGCTATATAGTTCGAAAGGTAATTAAATTTACTACAATCCTGTGCAAAAGTAATTCAGGTACAGTCCCCGGAACAAGGAACAAAATTGATAGGAAACTCCCGATAAATGATTTTTTATTATATAATACTAGGTATTCCCTGATAAGAAAATTCGGCTATAGTAATGCGGCAGTGCTGCTTACGGGTTTTTTTATTTTACCTTGTTGTTCCTGGACTGCAAACTCGAGAAGCGAGTTTGTCCGCTGCGAGCGAAGCGAAGCCGCAAGGTCAAGGTGCAAACTCGGAAAAGCAGCGCGTGAGCCGAGACTGGAGGCTGAATTGTAAACAAATTCTACTAATATATTCCCTACCACAGCTATTGCAGGCCTTCAGAAATAGACTAATTATTTACCAAATGGATGAAAATAAACGGTACCAGGAACTAGCACATACTTTCTCACAAACATATTTAAATTATTAAGGGTCTGCTCCAGTAAACGATAAAGCAACCGGAAATGCAACCGCTTCTCACTGTTCCCTATCTAAACAGTGCAATTTCTTGCAGCTGAACGCTTTGACATTGCCTCATTTCAAACCATTTTGTAAGTGTATCTTTTGTAATTGAGTGTTGAAAAAAAACTGACTATTCTTTATAAAATTTAGGATCCGGCTTGCAAATTATTTTTCATTATTAATTTTTTATTGTGTTGGGAAATAAATGCAAACTTTGTACTTACAAAATGTCAATTACATAACAAATCAAAACCATTTAAAAAAATGTTAATTGCAAGACGGATGCGTATTGTGACTGTGCTTAAAATGAGACCTTGCAAACAATTGTATGACAAAAAGTAAACAAAACAAATGGTTTGAAATTTAACGTTACTTTTATGGGATAAAAATCCAAGATGACCGCCACTACAGCAGACCCTTAAACAGATTCACTGTGACTTCATAATTGTAGGTGGGGTAGGAGAGGAGCTTAACTAATAAATATTATTATTATTATTATCTAGAGAGAAAACTATTCGATCGATTTTAAACAAATTTGCACCAGACATATCATTTAGACCTGTATAGATGCACGATAAAGGGTTTTGAAAAACCACCCCCTTTTCGGCCAAAAAAACCCCAAACATCAGTTATTATTATTATTAGCTAAACGAGAATTTTTAGAAAGATGCGGTTTTTTAGATATGGCAGGGTACACTAAGGGCTACAAATTAGATAAATTTTATCAAAATCGTTAGAGCCGTTTATTTATGAAAAAATACCAGATTTTTTGGGGGGTTTTTGGCCAAAAAGGGGGTTGTTTTTCAAAATTTGTCAAAACCTTTTTTCGTGCTTCTGCACTGACCTAAATGACATGTCTGGTGCAAATTCGATTGAACAGTTTTCTCTCTAGCTTTGTTGTATACATACAGACATACAGACATACATTTTGTAAAAACCACTTTTTTGGACTCAGGTGTTCCCAAAACGGATATTTCCACAAAAATCTCAACATCTATTTTTTTTGCGATTACTATACTTTCTCTGAGAGCCTACTATAGTTTAGTGAGAAAGTCAAATAAATTATATAAACTCAATTTTGGAAATTTGCTCAATTATTCACGTTAGCCGTTCAGCTGCGTGATGGAATTATTTAAAATAGGTATTATTATTCAATCGCAGGAAATAAAACTATACAAAGAGGATCAAAGTTAAAACTATATTTAATCTAGTAATACACGGATATTTCAAAAATAACAAATTAAAAACATTTGATTGAGGACAGTTTGTGACTACGCAGAGGAGTCTAGACGTTTTTGAGAATATCGAGACTTTTGTGTAGGGTGAACCTTTTGATGTCGGATTTGATGTAAATTTGATGTACAACTCTACATATGCACCTATTTAAGATTTTCCTCCGAGTCCCTGCGATCCGCCCTCCTAAACATTTTTAATTCCTTCAAAAATCCTTCTTTTTTTTTGTAGAGAAACTATGTACCAAGTTGAATTGCCTAATCTGCAATGGTTTCAAAAATATCTGATTTTTGAGACACCCGTATACATGCATTATTAACGGGGAAGGATGTAGTTTTACAGATGTCGTTTTTATGTGCTTCTAGACTCATTTTTGTGAGTGTGTAGTTTTTTAAGTAACCTCCCCAAGTGTGTATTAGATTCCATACTATATTATGGTACACTATATAATAATTAACTTGTAAGGACAGTGTCTGCAGGGAAGCCTTGACTTTTACTTAACCCTCGGTCGGGCGCAATACATAAACTAACACGAACGGTACTAACAGCATTGTATCTGAGAGATACTTAATTCTTATAGTGCCTTCAGTTCAACTAAAGTAACACTTCTTGCATCTCTTTCACTAGCAAAATTTGGTCTTATATCATCAAAATACTAGTAGATTTGTACAAAGTAAAATATTTCCTAATATTTCATCAGTTATTAGTAAATTCCATGGCTCAAAAGGTGATTTTGCCTTTTTTGCTTCTCTGACTCCAGGTAAGTGTCTAATTAGATTTTGTGATTTGGTTCGCACGCTCTGAGTATTTCTCATTCTTTCCGTTTAGTAATTTTCTTTACCGAGGTAGTAAGGATCATTGTTATTTTCAAACTCTTCATTAGTATCATCCTGACACGTATCAGAATCACTTTCCCGCTCTTCAATGACATCTTCATTTTCACTATCTGAAGATGCGTCCTAACGTTTATTAGCGATTCCATCGTCTTCTTCCAGAGAACTTTGAATCATCGCTGCGTGGTGGTCATTATTGTAGCATTCAAACAGTCTAAATCCATCACGGATAAAAAAAATAAAAAACCGATTTTTAACGCACAATGAAAATAACAAGATTTTGAATAAAAAAAGTTTTAAAGTGCCTATTTATAACATACATTTACAATTTAC
>JAGFPH010025461.1:0-10866 GCA_018207615.1 Philaenus spumarius
TTTTAACCTGAGACAAAATTCACACACATACATATATATATGTATATGTATATACACGCTTAATCAATGCGGCCCTCCAAGTCCTCCATGACAATAAATTGTGTATTTCTGATGTGTATCTAATTAATCAGCCTGCAATTTTTCACGGGGCTTACTAGTAAATAATATAGATTAACGAGTTTCCTACCATATTGCCTATCCCGCCCCTTCTCTTCAATTATATTCCATACGTGAACAAATTTTTAGTTTAGATAAAATAATAAATTTAGGCTTGTTTTATAGCTTTAAATATGAAGAAAAATATTTATAAAACATAAAATTGTAGGTGTTCCGGTGTCCCTAATTCAGCTGTGTGGAGTAATCCATTAACTTCAAATCAGAGTTATAACGTACAATAACTGTACCATAGATGAACTACTAAATATTTCTGTACTACATGTCAATCTTGAAGGCTCAGAAAGTGGGAGCACTGGCAACTCGTAGCTAATCTTCGTGGGGGTGCTGCAGCAGAAAATGTTAAGCAGTTGTTTTAAAAGTGTGTCGAAACAAACAAGAATGAAAAGAAAATATTTTCAGAAAATAGATAAAATCGCAAAAGAACGAAATCAAACATTTGTTGCTTTAACTTAAATTGTCACAGTTCAAGTTTGATCATTCCTTTAAAAGTGAAATTCCATCTTCTTGTTTTCATTGTGTGAAAAGATCGACAATTTTCTCTTTGATCTCTAAATTTAAAGTAGATATATTTCCGCAATTTAACAATTACACAAAGGCAGTGCGCAAACGAGTCGTCGAGGTATCTATCGTTAAGGATGCGATATCTGTACGCTTGATCGTTTTAGCTTAGATAAATGATTGGGGGGCCGTTAACGGGAGTGGAGGGGTCAACCAATCGTCTAGAGTGAGAAAGCCTAGTCGTTTCGTTGTAGGTGCGTTTCAAGCCTTGTTCACTGCAGTCCTCTAGCTGAACGATTCCTCACGTGACTGATTGGAAACATTTAATTCGAAGTGGAGGTTAAAAAATTAACATATTTATAGGAGAAAAATGTTGTAGGGAAAGCGTACGGGGAAATTGACAAAAGATAATTTATGTATTTTTTAAATACAGTCATATCCTCGTGAAGATTATTAATTACTAATAAACCCTCATGAAAAATCACAGGTAGATTAAATAGATATACAACATACCATTTAAAACAAGAGACTTTATCTAGGTCTACCTTACTATTTTTAACTCGTAATGTGTACAATTATAAGGATTATTAAACTGTAGGCCTATGATTTAGAAGTTATTATATTATAGTGAAGAAATTAATAATCGAATATATGTTATACGAAGATGTACAAATGTTTCCGAAGTTAAACGAATAGTTATCTCATCTTTAGATTTGTATAAACAAATATATTGATGATAAAATGTTGTATTTATATACAGTTCACAACATCCAAGCACATCTTATAATGTATTTTAACATAGATTAGTTCTATAACTCATTTAAAACAATTAACTTCATTATGAAACATCCTGTAGATACTGTAACAATCCAAAATATATTTAAATATATAGATAGGAAATTAATTAATTAATTAAGAAGAAAGAATAGGCCTATTACAGATTTGATATAGAAGAAGTGTTTTAATTTAATATGTTAAACTAACTACTTATTATTGTCTTTGTAAATGTATTTTAACGAAATTTACAGGAATATACAAAATTTTAATCATATCATACTTCATCTCATTTTAATTCATACACATAATACATATGGTAAAAATCAAGAAGGAAAGAGTAAAAACATATATTTAAAAAAAAAGAAGAAATTTTCAGAACAACAAAACAAAAAGAAATTGAAGAAAAGATACGAATTTATATTGGTGAAATTTTTCAATGAAACTGTATCTTATTAAATGTTTGATTAATTTAACATTGAATACTACTGTGAATAAAAAAATTGCATATCTCTAGGCCTAAACGAATGTTAAATATTGAGAAGACTATAATTGGTAAGAATGTTCTAATTTATAACCTCATTTCAATTTTGTTATATTAGTTCTCCGAATTGCCAAGAACCGAAACTTTTATACTATAAATAAACTACTAATGTTTTTTTTATGTGTATAATAATTTATGTGTGGACAATTGAACTTGGTGCTTCGATATAGACTTGTGCTCATTCTATCCACATTACCATGTGTCATATAATAATTTTCATTCATCCTTTGTTTATCCTAAAATCACTTCTTGTTTTGAATATTATTTTATTGTATATATATTTCTTTTATGTTAAATTTTTTCTTGGAAAAAGACGGCACCAAACCCCTCCTTGAAGTTAATTTATCTTTGTGTTCCATTCTATTTTTATAAAATTTTCCAACTTTCATAATTTGTTTTAAATTTGTGTTACTTGTATTCACCAAATATTCTGAAATAAAATATAATTTGAGTTTGTATCAAAATATCATACCTTATTTTTCTTAGAAAATATTAACAAATTAATAGCAACAAATAAAATAGTAGTGAGTTATTACAACACATAAATATCTTAGTAAAAGTATGCAAAATATCCCAATATTGTGGTTACTTATGCTGTTACTATCTTTAACTAACCTTTCATCAGATTGTTTTGATTGTTGCCGCCCCGGAAATTTGAATTTAATAAAAATTATGGCTTAGCTCAGCTGGGCGGCAAAAGTCCAAAAATTGTTTAGGCCTGAAAAGTGGCCTGAAAATTGAAAAAGTGGCCTGAAGGGCGTTAGGTGAAGCCTCGGTAAAATGTAGCCTGAAGGGCATTGAGGTGAATCCTCGCTAATTCGGTCCTGAAAAGGGCCGAATATGTTAGGGAACGTGAGCCTGAAGGGCGCTTGATTGCAGGTGAAGCCTGTGAACGATGCGTAGCGCTGCGCTGTCGTTTTCGTTGCGTTGCGTAGAATCGTCTGGTGGTGAACGCAGGCGATGATAACCACCCAGGTTTTTCGCCTTTAAACCCCCCACCCAAAAAAAAAACTGGTGGTGAACGCAGATAATATTTTGGACTATTTCCCCCGTCTATATACAGTTCTCCAGCGAAAAGTAACATGTAGGTGCGAAATCTAACACTTAGGGGAACGTAGTTAGCGAATTACCGTGCAGGAAATTTGCTGAGTTCCGAACCAGTGTGAAGATGATGATTGTTGGCGCGTTCTTAAGTTAGCGGTTGCTAGTTCTTAAGTTCGCGTGGGGACTTTGAATATTTTCGTTTTAACTTGTTGAATTTAAACTTACTTCAGTTAAACAAAAATCAATCTTCTTTACAAAACCTAAAACGCACAAATATAATAATTATTACAATTTTATCCCTTACATATTGAATTATTCTTAGAATTCTATGTAGAGTGCATACACTAATACCTCACTCAAAATCATTAGTCACTAAATAAATACTACTTACATTATAATTATCACTATTTTTGCATACTTATTATAATCATAATATTATTACATAATAATATTATAATTATAATAATATTACTATATTATAAATAATTATGCAATTTCAAAATATAGTATAATATTTTTTGACAATATATTGACTTGTGTAATTTCACTAATTTGTTGAACTTTTTTCTCCTCTAATATTAATACTGATAAAAATATAAATCGGTCATTGGTCATATCACTTCTAACGTGTGGTCTTAAGCACACCCAACGTTTTTTTTTCTACGTCCAAGTTTCTTCAAAGATGTCTAACCAAGCTTACAGTCTCCACTCATGGTACGTTTCTAAACATTTATAAGTTGGTAGCACTTGTTATTTTCTAGAGTAAGCACAGACAGTAAAACATAATAATTGTCATAATCGAGACGTATCAATTACATTAATACCGGTATATTATTTTTTTAATAGAAAACATGATGGATATATTAAACAATTTTACTGACATTTTAATGATAATATATGTTAATTGAAATATTGTATTTATATAAAAATGGACTTTTCAAAGCAAAACATCGATTGAAATAATAAAACGATCAAGAAGTTTTTATAATGATATTATGTTTATTTAAAATATCATTGTATTTCTGACAATCTCCAGGAACTGTAATCACAGTATTTTTCCAGTTTGTAAACATTTATAAGTTGGTAGCACATGTTACTTTCCTTAAAAAAAATTACTCACTACTCAGTGTTACTCAGTTTATAGTTGTTTAGCTGCCAATTTACATCCGGAAAAGTACTTAAACATTTAAACAATAACAAGTAGCATGTAGCTAGAGGTGGACGTTATTTAACGTAACAGGAAAAATAATACTATTAATGCGTTGCAGACTATTACCACGTTAATACGTTACGTAGGACACCCTATTATTTTTGTACCGTCAAGCGATAACGCAGTGGGAGTGAAGGGGGCTGACAAACGTTCCAGAGAGGTGTTAATTCCAAGTCATGATCAAGTAATCATCTCAACGTTACATTACAAAATAATACATCGACAAAAATAATACCTTGACAAAAATAATACCCTTGATTGAACGTCCATAATCAAAGATATTATTGATTCTATATCTAGCTGATATAATGTTTTAATAAATTTAACTTATCTAAAAAAATGTTATTATTTGTTTACTATCCTTGTAGTGTTTTCTTTACTGGCAACAAAAATAATGCACTCTCTTTTATTTTTATAAAGCAAAATTATGATTAAAAATGTCTAAAACCATTGTGCATCCACTTAATTAATTTGAGTGTAGATTTTAACAAATAAAATTTCTTTATTTACAAGTGGTAAAATATATTTAAATAATACTTTTACAAAAGCTATTTTCAAATAATAATATGTCAATTTATTAAACTGTTATAAATTTAAATAAATATTAAATATTATATTTTCTTTTTTACAGCCTAATAGTATGTGATTACTTTTGGAATTAAGTATTTTTCTTAGATTACTAAACTGTGCTTTAAATTATAGACAATTGTATAATTAAATGACACTTCAGTTACTTTATTCTAGAGTCATTTAATAAACTTTTGTTTTAGAAAATAAATTACAAAGTTAGTAGTCAAAGAATAAGGCTTTAATGTGCAAAAGTAATGATTTAATAGTAGGCCTATAAATTATATTATACTATAATACGGGTAAAATAGAATACAGCGTACTACGTTTAGTAAAACTTTGTTTGCTAGTCCACTGCTCATCCACCAGAAGCGCTGAAGATAGTTTCAACTTAAAACATTGAGTTACCTATCTCCTTTTGGTATTATCATTGATTATAACTTATATATAGTCAATGGTATTATTATCTCTGTGCAGATCTATTACATTTCTGTTACGACTAAATACAGAACTTGTCAATTTCCTCACTTGAACTTCAATGTTACAAAAGGAGCTGCTTCTATCTCTAGGATATTGAAGAAATCAACGAAACTATATCTCTTGTCAAGGAGGTGCTACGCTCTTCAGGATGATGGCGGAAATAAATTAAGGAAACACTATTTCTTATCAAGGATGTGCTGCAGTCTGTTTTAAAATAATCTAAGCTGTATTTTAGTGTCTTCGAAGGATGTAAAAACTCTTGTAAATCACTTTTTCTCATAAAGGAAGTGAAAAACACATTTTTTTAAAGGTATTGTTATTTAGGTGTTGTGTGGTTGAAAAAATATATAAATTATTCGATTTCGCAGCTGAACCAAAATATGTTTTAGGGTTCCAACCGACTATTTGGGAAGTCCGAATAGCTGCCTACGTGTACGAAATATATTAACTTACTAGAATTTGTTTGCACCTCAGCATCCAGCCTCGGCTCACACGGTGCTTCGTTCCGCTCGCAGCGTATACACTCGATACGTTAAGTAAAATGAAATGGGTACTTTTATGGTATTTTAAGTTTTGATCGATTTTGGAAGAACCAGACAGGCTAAAAAACAAATTGTGCAGAATCTCCTATATTTCTCTCTTTAGATAAACACAGAAAAGTTTCATTCTAGTACGAAAAATATAAAAAAAATTTACTTTCTTTCAAAAAACTTGCTTCCGGTTGTTGAATTTTTGTCTAAGGGACTTGGAAAAATAACGAGTGTACCAAATCGGAGGTTGGATTTCTAAGACTCTGGGACGAGTTCGTTCCCTTTGCACTCCGGTAAGATTTTTAATATAAGTCCTCTGGGCTCGGATGGCCAGTAGTGCCGGCCGCAACCATTTCTTTATCAAGTCTGAATTGTTTTTGCAAATTACGTTCCTCTCAGGTCGGGTGGCCAGCAGTACTGGACAAGGTAAATTCCTCGAATTCCCGGATGGCCAGTAGGACTGGCCACACAAATGATCTGCATTAATTTATTTTATTTTGTCTGGATTGTGCTGAAATCTAGAGTCCAAATCTCAAACTAAATAAGGGTCTTCTATACCTTGCGTAAAACAGCAAAAATTTGCACTTCGTGCTAACGTATTTCGGACGCCATTTTTCAACCTAAAAAGATGTGGAACATCTTAAATTGTTCTTAAAGGCTATGTGCTTTTGTCTTATTCCTCATAATTGAAAGATATCGACGGCAACTCATTTTAATCAACGGTTTAACTGAGTAAAAATCGATTATTTTGAATGCATTTTTTGGGGGTTTTAAGCAATTTCCATATTTTAAGCTAACACGTAAAATATATAAAGCCTTCTTTATAACTTAAAGTGGTTTCCCAGATTATTAATTTATAAATAGAATTCGAAACACGTTATTACGAATGCATGTTTCAACTATTTTGCGACTTGAGTCAGGCCATTTTGTATTAAAATCATACTGTAGGAGTAGAGGGAAAGGCGGGTGCAAGCCGCCATTTTGTTTTATGACGTCATTGGGGGAGGGGTGGGTAATTAGTGACGTGGGTAATTAGTGACGCGGGTAGTGACGTGGGTAATTAGTGACGTGGGTAGTGACGTGGGTAATTAGTGACGTCAGAACTATGACGTTAGAACTATGACGGCAGAACTATGACGTGGGATAGTGACATCAGAACTATGACGTTAAGTTCCGATGTTGGAGGCTGTGTTTTTGTAAAAAAAGTTTAACCGGGTTACTTTGAATGGGGTACATGCGGTATTTCCAAGGTCGTTTTGAAGATGTAAAAAAAAATATGGTACCCCGATGCAATCGTAAACTATTGCATCGGGGTACCATATTTTTTTTACGAAGCGATCGAAAGCTTAAAGTAGACGGTATATTATAGTCAAGTATTTACTTGACTATAATACACCATGCGACTTGTAGCGTATCACTTCTGGTTCTCAAAAGAACCTTTATAATTCTAATAGACGTTTCTTATATGGCTGTGCATGCACGAGGTCAGTATCCCCATGCTCCATATCATTAGGTGTCAAAATAACCTTAACTTGCTTCCCATCAAGTATAGTAGTATATTCAACGCGCGGTCCTACAATAGCAACTTTTGTCTTCGACTCGTTTCGACATTCAAACGTCCACCTATATTTTTTAAAGTGCGAAGACACTAGTTTATTTATAGACTCGTCGTTGAAAATATGATTGAAATAAGTTCTATTCAAAGAAGCAACAGTATGCGGGTTAGTCATGTTGAAGCTCTTTTTATTATAAAACAGAAAATAGCATACACCATTGTATATATAATATGAATCCCCACTCCTTTTGACGTACTCCCCTCCCTTCTCATAAAAAACCTAATTGTGACGTCAGAACTATGACGTGTAATTTAACCGGGTACTTTGAAGGTGTAAAAAGTAGGTCAAGGTCACGGTATAGACGTAAAAAAATAAGTACTTCCAGTGATCGATGCGATCACTGGAAGTACTTATTTTTTTACGAAGCGATCAAAAGCTTAAAGTCGATTTCCAATTAACGGTATATTATAGGGAAGTAAATTTCAACTTCTACAATAACACCGTACGACTTGTAGCTTATCGCTTCAGGTTCTTAAAAAGAACCGTTAAGCTGGTTTCCACACCACAGTTGATTTAAAGAAATCATGTTGTACAGCTTTTCGGTGAATTTATAGCTGGTTTCCACACCACAGTTGATTTTTAAAAAAATCATGCTGTACAGCTATCCGGCGCATTGATACTTTTTTTAACGTGGTAATCTCCCCAGGAGGTATACTGATCCACGTGACGATTTTAAAATGTTTGCTAAGATAGAAACACTCTTGCGAATGAATCTATTTTTTCTCTGCATACACCGCAGTTTGTACAACACAGAGCACAAGAAACACAAGATATTAAATGTTTGCAAGGATAAAAAAGTACTTGCACTTCATCTGATAAACAGATTTTACACTCCGTTGTAGGTAAATTTGGAAGTTGTCGTTTCAAATTGGAGAGGTATCCACAAGCCTTATTGACAAATGCTTTTCCCTTAGTCACTAAAACAAACGCACACGTGTTACTCCATTTTGCGTGTTCGATCCAAGGATGGTCAGTGTCTTTCCAATCTTTTAAACCAATTCCACAGCAAAAACATATTGTCTTATCCTCCTCACCTGTGTAAAAAAAACCAGCATCGCTAAACATTTGAGATTTAGTCTTCAAAATTTCAGGACTGTTTTTAAACGTATCCAATCTTGAGGAATTGCTTTGATAACTTTTAAAACATACGTTATATAAAGTTAAAGCAGCAGTATCAGGTATTATTGGTTTTAAATTTTTTTTAAAATGCACTTCTTTGCTGGTAACACGATGCGAATCGGAGTTAGTTTCTAGTTTTACTGAAATCAAATCGCTGTCGCTAGCATCAACCTTAACAGCGGTAGTATAAAGTATCGATTTATTCGATGATGATGTTGAAGACTGTTTGCAGATATCGATAACAACTGTAACAAACTCCTTACCTGTGTCAGCCATTTTCAGGGAGTTGTTTCCTGTACTACAAGAAATAAGCAACTGAAGCAAGTTCACATCGTCAGCTCTTTTTATCCTCTATAAAAGTGGAGGGGGTACATATAAAGGAGTGGGAGAAAAGGAGTGGGGGGATTTTTTTCTAGTTTTCCGCTGTATGAAGTGTTAGCTCCGTCGAGTTTACACCTGATGGTCCATGTGAAACAAGATAGTACTGACCTTTTGCTATTGAATCCAAATCTTCGTGTATTAATAAATCTACGAATCTTTTCGGTAAGAATACTTGTAGTTTAGGATCGTTACCATGTTTGTACGGTGAATCTCCGAGTATTGCTATCACTGCATCCCCATTCTGAGTCTCCATTTTAAGGAAAGAGTGAATTGAATAATGTTTTAGCGGTTTTAACTCCGAACATTTTTTTGTTATTACACCCTTGGCTTTAGAGATAAGATTAAATTTTTCGGTTAACGATTGAATATTAGAATCACTCATGATGTTGTATCTTTAAATGTGTTTTGTTAGAATGAACAATTTCTTTAAATTTCAGCTGTATTTATAGGTACGCGATCACCAGCAGTCTTACGTTTCTTCTTCTTCCTCACATTCGCAAACATGTTCCAACGTGTCCCCAAGTCTCAAAGCGTTATGTATAGCACAGTTCTCGGTTGAATGACGTATATCGTTTACACCTAAACATGTTACAGGTGTAAGAGGTAGTTGCATAGTTTTACGAGTGTAGTTAACAACCTTAGCATTAACACGAACGTTTATCCATTTAGCCTTCTCAGACCCTGAAGTGTGTATAACATCGTAGTACCCCATGTATTGTTGTATGATATTAAAAAGTTCCTTGTATTCGATAAACCCTTCGGACCATTTTATATGATGAAAACAATTAGTTAACCAGATGTTTGTTTTAGATGCTTTATAGTTCAGAGTATCGAAAGAATACGGTGGTTTGAATAAGAAGTAATACGTAGTTTTTGTAGGTAAATCTAAAACAACCAATTCTTTAATCAAAAATTCATTATAATTACCTCTAAATGCTTGAAATTCTACAATACACTCTCGTTTCCCACAGTTTTTTTTTGATGATGCAATGTTACTACTTTTTATCTTTAACAATTTCTTCTCTAAAATAGGTTGTAATATTTGTTCGATATTAGAGATTCGTCTTTGAAAGTGAAGATAATCATATTGCGAGGTGTCCATCCTTCGATCTTCATCTTCGTCCATCAGTATAAATACGTCCGCAGTTTCTTTAAACCGAACCACCCCGATCATAAGCTTGTTGAGAAATGAACTGGTTTCCACACCACAGTAGACCTTTTATAGTCTTGCTGTACAGTTCACGGCGCGTTGGTGAAATTTTAACGTGGTCACCATTCCCCAGTAGGCCTAAACCACGTGTCTGTTTAGACAAATCATTCAACCTGTTCAAGCTGATTATATGATAATTCACCTAACAGTTCAGCAAACTGTTTAACATATCTGTGTGAAGTAACTTCTTGAGGTAGTCTGTTTAAAATGGAAGAATCAATATCATCGTATACCGGTTCGACCGATGGGTTGTTATGAATCACATCGATTAGATACTTTTGTACATAAGATCCGTTTAATGATAGCTGTTGCAGGTATCGGTTAATAGCATGTGATACACCGTTCAACACATAAAACTCATCAGTTGTTAGTAATACCTTTTCATCGTGTTGTGAAAAATCTTTTAGTCTGATATATTGTTTTCCATAGATTTTCAAGTTGTCAACTTCAATGTCTGAATCTTTTATTCTAATTCTGGTTTTCTTACCGCTAACTTTTTCTAATAAGTGTTTCTCAAAATCATTAACGTTATTAATAAAATGCATCCATGTATCCATAGTAAACAAAACATGTTTTCCATAGTGATTGATTAGAACACCTGGTAAATAACCAAGCGCTTCAAAAACTCCGACTATAATATTCTTTGCCATGCACTTCGTAAGAGGATAAAATATGCTAAGATATATCCCTGATAAAACATCTAATGTTTCATTATC
>JAGFPH010025462.1:0-10865 GCA_018207615.1 Philaenus spumarius
TATGCCTTCCTGTCCTCGCGCGGTCGTACGGGCTTTGTCAGGATGGTGGATGGCGAGCAGGTTCTTCAATAATTCGGTAAACCCATGATCAGTTGAAACGTTTATTCAATCATTACAAACGACTACTCTGTTGGTTCAGATTACTCTAAAACTGATAATACGTCATGAGGCCAAAGCAAGATCAGTCCCCCATTTAAATTGAGTCTAATTGCGGACGCGTTCACTTACAGACTAACTGATGCATCTCTGCATGCTTTCATCTAGCGTCCCCCTCCCTTGGTTAACTAGGAATCGTCTTCTCAGCAATATACCTTTAGCCAAGAATACACTATCTCCGTTGTTAGTGGACCCTTTATTATTAAGTATCTTTACCTTGAGAGGTACCTATCACATCACCCCCCCCCCCCCACGTCACCAGAGTCGGCCCCTTCAGCTCTTTGTTGTTTTTTATTCAATTTGAAAGAAGTCTGCAGTCATTTGCTTAAACCACCCTTGTTCTTTTATCTTTTAAAAGGGTTGGTCGAGTCTATTAACATCGATGTCATTTAAAGTTATTATTATTTTTTTTTTCATGGAAAGCTTCTCTGGTGAGCGGTGGTCGGAAGAATTCAATCCACCCCCTCCCCCCAACTCATAATGTCAAGAAAATGAATTTAACTCTCTAATCTTTACTTATTATTTATAACTTTTTACGAGTTGAGGGGTACCTATAACAATTATTTAAAGTTATTATTGTTGGAAATTTTATGTAGATTCTGCAAATTTGCATGCATAGTCTAGTCATGAGTTTTATTTGAACACGTACAGATTTAAAAAAATGTTTAAAAATATTTAATAAGCCAGTGTATGTTAGTCCAACAAAATTAATAAATATGCACTATGTTGTCACCGTACTAAGTAGTTTATCACCAAAACGTTTTTATCACTTATTACCAGTCACCCTGTGTATATACACAGATGCTAATATAATTATGTGCCTGTTGAAAAAAATATAGATATATCTTGATGATCGATTGCTATATCAGGTAACATACCTGTAGTACCTTTCTGTACTTGTTCAATTTTATGAAGTGACTTGGATACAAAATCATGAAACTAAGGTATTTTACTTACTTGTGTATCTGGTCTAAAGATTATTACAATTAACAAATCAATAAACCACGTGATTTGCTCGTTGACACGTGGCAGTAACTCTTACACAATTTTACCAGTCAAGTCACGTGATTTGTTGATTATTCACATCCGTCAACTTAACAAGATTCCTCGCAAGTTGTCATAACTTTAGCTGCTTGTTTCGCACGATGCTGTAATTTAAGTTTCTTCTAAAGTTGGTTGGTATTCTGTCATCCAAAAATTCGTTGTAACTTGTGCAGATATACTTTATGAATAATCATAACATAACTGTTAACACGCTAGTAGAACTATAAATACTTAATTCTTTTTTGTTATTGTCCATGTCTCTTATTGTATATAATAAAGTACAATAACTTTTATTGTTCCATCAGTAACGCGTTTCTGGATGTCGTTGGGTCGACATCCGGTAGCCATAAGGTGCGTACATAATTTGTATGTTTTTTTTTAAATTATTGTGTTTGTTCCTTAACTTAATGTTTTGATAACCTCCAATCAACGAGGAATTTCTGATGGTGGGACAGACAACCTGAAACGCGCCAAAAGAAGAAACAAAAGAGGTCACTAACGGGAAATTAGAGGTGACTTTATTATATATACTATAAATAAATCTTTTAAGCAGATTTTCAGTTAATGTGCCAACACTTTCATTAGTCAAATTTTTTTTAAAGTGTTTAAAAATTTGGTACAAGAAATCGTATTTTATAAATAACAACCAAGTTCTAAAATTATTATTATTTTAGTAAAATTCCAATTGCTTCTTATATCGACTAAGTAAATATCCTCAGTTATAAGAAGTGTTAACTAATTGTTTTAATGGCCGAAATAAAAATGGAGATCAACAGAGCCTGTGAAAGAAAAAGTGGTGTAAGTATAAAAAAATCTTGTTTATTGTGGAACACACAAAACTAGAAGGTCAATGTGTTTAGTGGAAAAGTTAAGTAAGTCAAATAGCATTGGATTTAGAATTTATGAGGAAGTGAAAATCAGTGTTTCTTCTCTTCAATCAGCTGTTCTGTTTGTAGCAATAGTGGTGTAAGTCTGACTTACTTCACTTTTACATAAAAGTTTCCCGTATTGTGCAAGTAGTGTGATTGGAACTGTTTCACAGCAGAATGATAGACCTTTATATCCAGTTTTAATAGCAGCTATTTTATTGTAGTTTATTATGAATAATAGTAATGAAAGTGAACTTTCTGAACCATTTATGCTGCAGGATTCAGGCTCTGAATATGTTCCAACAGAACTTGAACATTTAGGTAAGTAATCATTCTCATCTTCGAATTATTATTGTTACTTTAATAATGTTTTTTTAAAGTTTTACTTTTAATGCTTGATTTTGGATTAATGTCTCTATTAATAGCGTAAATTCATTTAAAAGAGAGTAAATATTTGATATGGCATGAAATATATAGAATGGAACACAACCTTCAAAACCAAAATTATTGTAACCTAATATTCTAGGAATATGCGAATCTTGTGACGCGCTTTCGGTGACGTCACCATGCTACGGAATACTGCAATATGTAGGTCACGTGGTTCGTGACACGTGACCTTGGCGCAGGACAGGAAGCTGGCAGAGCAAAATTATGATTCGAGCAACAGAAGCTCAAGCCGAGTTCTCCTTATAAAATCGTTTAGGACGCCCTTACAAAATATTAATTAAGTGCGCGTAATAATTAATTATGTCCGGCTAGTCGTGGGAATTGGGTTAAAACTTAGTAAGGCCGGGTAAAGAAGTGAAGTGTTGTGTTAACCGGCATCAAGGCCGGCAAGGCTAACGGTACGTGTAATTAAAGTAAGTGCGAGTTTAACAACAAGGTAGTATATAATTAGAACTTAGTCCAAATTATCTGATAGCATCAAAGCTAGTTCTTAAGCATTTGATCTAGTGAATAGTGTGTTCGTGAACAAATCATTATTGGTAATCGCTGTAAGTGATTCACGGCGTGGGCAAAATGGCGAACTCCTAAAGGCCGGGCCACACCGGGCATCCATCCATCCATTGGACGGATTGGTTGGATGTCCGAAAAAGATCGCTCGCCTGATTTCTCAATGGGACAACACACACCAACATCCAACCATCCGCTGGACGGAACAAACGTCCATTGGATGGATGTTTCGGAATCGCTGGCCAGGCGATTTTTCAAAACATCCTAATGGACGTTTCGTTCTGCACATGCGTTCAGGCTGGTGAAATAAATTAAACATACACACAATAAAATTAGGTTAGGCCTAGTCTGATGAACTAACATTTAATTTTTATTTCATAAATACCTGTGTATCACTTTTGGTGCTGCTCACGGTCCTGTTTAATGTCTCTATATTTAATAAGACAACGTACGTTTCGCCTTTCAATCAGGAATTTTTAAGTCACTTTTAAAAATCCATAAACAATAATTAGCATTATTTTAATGCACGTCAAAATATCACATTAAGTTCTTACACATCAAACATTACATAACACAATTTAAAAAATAAAAAAAAAAACGAAAGGAGTATTAATTTAATTTACATAAATCCCAACGCAAGCTTATAATAATATATAAATGTAATTGTTGAATTTTTAGACCCGTGTTGAATTAATTTACCACCGAAAGTTAAACACAAAAACCTCTTGATGACATTCGAAGTGAACCTACAATATTATTTAACAAACATAATATTCTTACCTTAAGCAAACAGCTAGCCGTTTTCGGCTGGTTATAGTAGATTGTAGGTAACTGGAGGGGGAAAGAAAGAAAACCTTCCAGATAAACCTCGGATGGACGTTTTTGGTGTGAAGGTAGTACTCCACAGACGTCCAAGGCTGGACGTCCGTCCATCGGTTGGATGGATGTCCTGTGTGGCCCGGTCTTATAACTCGGTAATTTTGGCGATTTCAACCATCCAACAGGGCCCACGCGCCTCAATCTAATATGCTCTTTGAACATACTTTTTAACCATTGTTTTGTTTTTGTGTGTTTTTATTCTTTTTTCCAGTTAAATGTTTTGGTTAAACTTTGTTGGCTAATATAAATTTCCAATATTATTATATAGCTTGTTTTATTATTCAATTTACTCTGTTAATAAAAAAGTGTTTATTTACTATTAATGAACTTCACTTTTATTAAAATTATTGACAATCTCTATATTACTATGTGTGGTTTCAGGTGCTGGTTTAGGCCTAACAGTGGCATCCGAAAACAACTTTCCAGATGAACAGACGAAGAAAATAAATTTTTAGAAATAAGTCTCGAAAACGAAAGAGGAATGTCAATAAGAAGGAACAGAGGAAGATTAAAAGAAACTCTGGTAAAGAATATTTTACAAATACAGGTAAAAAGTTAAAAAAACAAACAATTTGCAACATACCTTGCATGTGTAAGTTAAAGTGCAGTGAAAATGTTACTGAGGAGCAGAGGAATACTTTGTTTGATGGATTTTATAAAATTGGCAATTTTCAAGCTCAAAACACTCACATTACTGGACTCTGTCAACAAACTACACAACAAAACGCATCGTATAAGAAATGGTAGTCGAGGTAATAGAGGAATAAGTATTAATTACTACGTACAGTTAGCAGAAAAAAGGTAAATATGTGTAAACATTTTTTTTAACATGTAAAATTTCTGATGGCAGAGATTTTAGAACTGTAAAAAATTTCACGAAGGACAAGAACCAGGAAGTGACATGAAAGGGAAACAACCATCTGCCAACTATGCAAAAAATAAACTATACATTCTATACCTCGGACAGTTACCACAACCAAAAAGAATGACATGATAGACCTTCTTCCGTTCATACCTTGCCATTAACCAATCATTAATTCTTTTAAGGACGTTAAAGATGAAAATATAGTTGACGAAAATCCTATCAGATGAAGACTGAGTGAAAAACTGATTTTTTTTGTATTTTTAATTTGATCCAACCTTGATTCAAAATAATAAAATTTATCCTTTTTATTTTTCAAAAATGTTTCACAATATTTTAAATGTATGTAATTTTACTCTGGTTATTACAAAAATTATTCTATGATGCTAATTGTGTTCAGTTATTACGTAATAGTATTTCAAGCATAAGTGGTGTAAGTCATTTAAACATAATTTTCACCCAAAAAATTCAAAATTCTAAAAACTCTAATAGCTTACAAGATAAAACACATTTACAAAAATATAATTTACATAAGATGAAAATAAAATAATAAAATTCAGATTTACATTATTGTCTCTAATAAACCTAAAAGTGCATTTTAATTAAAATACTGTTGTAATAACGAAATATTAAAATTGACATTATTAAAAGCTATCAATTAATTTTGAGCTATGTTTACCAAGACAACCACAGACAATGTGGTGGGAGATAATTGTATGATTAGACATGAGTGTTGTCTTAGAAATCTCTGTAGGAGCTATTAACCCATCTTCAGACGAATGCTTTGTGGTAATTACTGCATACTAGAACTGTAGTTAATAGAGATAATTGATTACTTTAAGTCTCTTATTGTGTGTCTGTATGTTTCCCTTATCATACAATGTAAAGTTTAATAAGTCACACATATTGTGTTTACGCTTATATCAATAAACACCCACTCTAACCTAGGCCATTTATGAATTGCCTAAGGGCTCACATAAATAATGTACTTCGCTTTTTCAAATATCTCTCTACTAATTAGATTTTATATAGCTTCGTATTATTTAAGGTTGAGTTGTAACTAAAAATCACAATCAAATCTGACTTCTATAATTTTTTTTTGGTTGTAAATTTATTTAAAATTGGACACTGAATTTTAATTAGTAACCACCCAAATGTGAAACTGGGAAGCTTCCAATGTCATAAGCTTCTTTAGTGGAAAACAGAAATAAGTGCACAAGATGAGTCTTCGAGTTTAATTTATTCTCAAATTCTCCAACATTAAAACAAATAACGTGAAACTTTGCATTTTTTGAATCATGACTATTGACATAATTTGAAGTAGTATTATTCTTCAAGCACTATCAACTGCTTCAGTAACACCAGAATAAAGCTTAATCAAGCAAAGCTTTGACTCTTTCTGATTTGGTTTTGAAAACGTATATTGCTTTATTGAATTACAAAGTATACATTATAAATCAAAACAAAACATTTACTGGAACTAGTTGCACATGGGTCACACAATGGAATAGAGTAGAAAAAGTACTTTATTTTTACATGTAATCCATACATACTGCAATACTAATACAATATACATAAATTTGTTAATTAACTACAGGAAATAAAAAAATAAAATTGTTGTTTACATAACACTGTACAGCATGGTTGGCAAAGTAATTTATTATTATTACTTACAATATGGTCCACTTATATTCACTTGTTTTATATCCATCCATCCACCAACACACATATATGTATAATCAGGCACTCGCGCTCGCACACAAAATATTCAATATAAATTAGAACAGATATAATAAATTTCTTACCAGCTATGTAATTAAAACTACTTTCATATATAAATAGATTTATAGTAATCTTTTTTTTAAAAAAAAAAGATCTACAAAATTACGTAGACCCCAACCACGTTTACCCCCCCCCCCCCGGTTTCAATTAAAAATTAAATTAATTTATTAATTGCCATATAAAGTTCCATGCAATCTTCATGAATATACCTAATTTCTACCAACCTCTCCCGTTCAATAAACGTTCAAATTCCTCCCGATTTAAACTGCGTTTGAAAATGCACATATTTTTTATATCTAGCTAGGATAGGTCAGCGAGCAATAAAATGGTTAACTGTTTCGTTTTCATTTAAGTTGCATAAGGAGCATAAACACATTTTGTCATTACACCACGGTTTATAGTTTAAATCAAAAAGTTCCGCCCTTGCTTTGATGACCCAACGCATTGTTTGGATACCGTATTTATCAGATAAATTAAAATGTCTACTGCCGAGTTTTGTTGAAGATAAAGGACATGGGTCACACAACATGAGGATGGTGACTTGTTGTTATTGCAGAAAATACAACTAATAATTTGAAAATATTATTAACTTCATTTAAATATGAAAAAAGTTACTTGCATTATACCAACAACTTCTAATTCTCAAAACGTCAATATGTGTCAATCGGTCTTCAGCCGTTATTGGACTTTCAACTTTATTGAACAACAACGTTACTTCTTTGGTCTTCTGTTACTTTTTTTGCAATCTCAAGGCTTCAAGTATACTTTGTAAGATTTTGAATTGGAGATACAATAATTGCTGAGTTGAGCAAATTTCCAAAATTAAGTTTATATTCCTATGTTTTAGGGTTTCAACCAACAATTTGGGAAATAGGTTTATTCACGACGGTGCTAAATAGCTGCAAAATGCTTCGCACGCCATTCCGCATATTGGGCGTATCTTTAATACAAAAAGCATTGCATGCTTCGCACGCCAACCCCACGGTAAAATCCACCACATGGCTTTGAACCGGGTACTTTTATGGTATTTTACGTTTTGATCGATTTTGGGCAAACCAAGTGAGCTATAAGGTCGCGTAAGAAAAAAAGTAAAATATGCGGAATAACATCCAACATTTATATTTGTAGAAAAACTCTAAAAAACATTTATTCTCATAGGAAAAATCTCAAAAATAGTTACTTCCGGTCAAAAAACGTGCTTCCGGTTGTTGGATTTTTTTTGCTAACTAACTCGTTCGAGCAACGTAGACAACCAACATGTGTACGAAATGTCGACCAAATCGGACTTAAAATGCGGCCGCTAGAGAGCGAACACTTATATACCCATATATATACCATATGTATATGATTTTTAATGACACCCCAAAACGTATTCTGGGGACTATGATCGGTGCTCATTTGCTACTCCCGACCTTGGGTCTTACCATAAGGGCCACTGCAGTAGCTCACTTTTCCTATGCGAAATTGCCTTTTGAGCTTCGCTAGGATCTTATCGGAGCAACACAACTCAATCCATCTACTGTGTAAAGTTTCTTGCAGGCTTATAATTAATGATTGGATCTGATCAATTTTATCATTAACGTTATTGATAGGCTACTTAGGTAGGTAATATTACTAACACTTCATGGGTTTTTATAAACAATACATTTTGACAGCAAATAATTTTATGGATTGCTCTTTTTGTTGAGTTAATATATTGCGTAAAATTGTTAAACATTTTGAATTCTAGTAGTCTACTTACACTACAACAGCTAAAATTCATTATTTTTTGTTTTTTACCACAGTAAAAAAAAAACTACAAAAAACATTTTGTACACTTGTTAACCAAATAGAATTTAAAATCACCTTTAAGAGAAACACCAAGAAACTGTAAATATTATAACAAAAATTGATAATCCTCAATAACTGTTTTTTAGATTTCTGTGTAAATATTTATACATAAAAACTAATTGTTGAAAAATAAACATAAATAAAGTAAAAGTTAAATAAAGCAAAACAAAATATTATAGAGGAATGAATGAATTACAAAGATACAAAATATATATCATTTGCTAAGCTTGATATAGTCATATCTATATTTATTGAAAATGTTTATATAAAAGTATTATTTTCCAAAGTTTTTAAAATATAGACATTCAAAGATAGAAAAATGTCTCACATTTTATTTAAAATGTCTAACCTTGTCAGGAGATTTTTACTAGAGTAATAATGTACCACATTTTTAATAATTTTTTATTGATTATTTCGAATGAACATTTAAAGAATGCAAGACGATCTTCTAGTGTTTTCGACTAAGAGAGATAAGAAAATCGTTATGTTATAGCAGGGCTATAGCCCTAGGACTATTTAAAGTTAATTTAGGGTACTAAATCGATTTTATTGCATTTAATTTTCATTTCATGTATTTATTTTTTTTAATTGCAAGACTAATATACTCTGTATTGTGGTTAACTAATTCCTGTAAAGGCACATATAATACAGTATAATCATAAACAATACGTTAGTTTTGTTGTTGGTAAAAGTAATATTTATATTGTAGGCTAACTAGAAAACTGTTTGAAAAAAGTTAAAAGTCAAATAATAACTTCACACGCAATTTTCTCAGATGAAATGAGACGAAAACATAACTTATAAAGATGTTAGTTTTAAAATTAATAGCTCAAATATTTCTAAGAAATATCAAGACTGGTACAACTAAATAAATGTAAATTATTCAGTAGTTGCTATTTAGTTGATGCATTTATAACTTTATTTTGCTATGTTACAGATTATCTATAGATGACGTATTCCATATCTGTTAAACTTCTCAAAATGTGACATTATTTAAAGAAGAATATAGAAGTAATTGTTTTGTGTTTGTGTAAACAAATTATTTTGTTGGTTTTTTTAAAAATATAAATGTAATATATTATTTTGCACATTTTGTTTTTTTACACGACCTTATAGCTAGCATGCTTTCCACAAAATCGATCAAAACTTAAAATACCGTAAAAGTACCTGGTTCAAATCCACGTGGGTATTTTACCGTGGCATCTTCTGATTCTAGGCCGTTGGCCGAGTTTGTACGCTGCGTGGGAAGTGAAACAGTCAATAACCAGCGCGTTAGTTGAAGTTGGAGGCAAACAAATTCTACTAATATATTTCGTACACAAAGATAACTATTTAGCACCTTTGTGAATAAACAGATTTCCCAAAATGTTGGTTGAAACAATAAAACATATAAAGTTAATTTTGGAAATTCGATAAACTCACGTCTGCGATTCAGATGAGTGATCGAATTATTTTATAAGAGATAAAATAACGACTGCACCTGTAATTTGGGATTCAAACTTTACTTAATTGTAGGGGGCAGCTTAGAAATAATTTGTTAGGATCAACGCTCAATAATTTCTAAATTAAGTTAGTTATTTATTATTTACTACTGAAACTACAAAAAAAGCATTGTATCTGTCGTAAAAAAATAAAAGTATTTTGTCTGTTGCACATTTTTTGTAAAGTTAACGGTTTTCAAGATATTCCACGTTAAAAATTTGTAACGGCCGCCATTTTGAAAATTATAAAAATAAATTCTTTGTGTTTGTTACACTTGTTAATCGTAACATATAAAATGCTTATTCCAAATTTGAACTCGATATCTTATATATTTCCAGAGTTACAGTGAGGTTTTGTAAAAACAATGGCGGATTACGGCTAAACTAAGCCGAAATCGAAAAAATGTTATACTACATTTTCGACTTATTTTTGCAAGTAGAATCTGAATCTGCATAGCCCGCTACGCTTTACTGAATCACCCTGTATATTTGGTATCTTTGCGTGAGTGAATATTAACTCGTTAAGCAAATATTAGGATCCTTAATATTACTGAAATTAGGGAACAACTCAAGCGTAAACAATGCACTTGAACTTAAACTCAAAGTAAATTCCCTCTCTGCGGTACGAACTCGGCTCGGGTTACGTCTAGTAACTTGACTGGACATAATTAATTATACTAGAAGAGACGAAGTCACTCAAGTGGCTTTCTTTGTTACAGGCTTCAGAGATTGATTAAGTATTTCCTTTGAATAGACGCTGAGTGTCTGAGGGAGAAAACGTTTCTTTGGTCCAGCGTTGAAAGCCAAATCCTGTTTTGTTAAATAAATTAGGACGCTGTAAAGTTTTTCTTAGACGTGACTATTCCACTTAACCAAACCAGTTAAATAATGGTTTGGTTTTCGTCATCAACTCTCCTCTAACTATTTTAAAAGTAAGTTTTGGTACTTTTAATACATCTAATGGAAAAAAAAGTATTTATTACACTGATCAACTTAAACTACCTACTG
>JAGFPH010025463.1:0-10865 GCA_018207615.1 Philaenus spumarius
CAAGAAATGCTGCAGAGTAGACTTCAGTTCCTAAAGCTTATTATAAATTTACAAAGCACAAAAAAAGAAACTATTCAGGTTCAAAATACCACTCTTAAATAAAAAAACATAGATCCTTGATTATAGCTCTGTACAAAAATTTGCCTGTAAACGCAGGAAATAATATTAAATAACAACTTCTAAACAATAGGTACATATTATTTTGTTTACTGTATTTTGTTTTTAATGACATATTTTTTTCAGTATTAACATGAGTAGAGTACAGCCCATATGATATTTTTTAGGGGGGATAGACCGGGGTATGGGATTAAGGATACCCTCTCCTCCTTTGGCAAAAGGGGTCCGGGGAAATTTATGAACTCCCCCAAAAAATGTTTAAAATTTGAGAACCCAATTTGGCTGTTCAGGCGAAATATTAACAAACACAGCATTGAGTATGTACCTTTACACTGTCGATGAGTACACAAACCTACACCACACCTAGAGGCCGCATAAAGTAGTGACCCAGCAGCTAATGCTTAAACTCTTATACAAATTTCATAAGTATATATAAAATCAAATGGTGCATAACATTTAAAACATATTCTAATTTTAAAGATCTTTTAAGCATTCTTCCGTAAGTGATATAGATCCTTAGGTTTCATATTGAATTAAGATATCTATACTTTTATACTTATAAAATAATGAGGTAAAGTTTGTTTGGGTTAATGTACACAATTACTTAACTATTTGTAAAAATATTTCACTATTACCTATATAATTTACGCCTTTAAATTACCGTACTTCTATTAAGTTATTTCTTGAGTCAAAATAAGCTTGTTTTTATTGGGCAATTTTAGTGTTTAGAAAAAACTTCTTTCAGGAGGTAAGTAGGCTAAGCATTTAGTTGAGGTTGAAATTCAACATTTTGACGTTTCAATTAGTAAGGATGGGAGGGGAGGTATATTTACTTACAGGCAAAACAAGTAATGAATATTAAACAAATAAAAGAGCACTGTGGCGACAAAATCACACTGATTTAAATAAAAACCCGCACCACAAAACAAGGAGCAAAAACTATAACTAAACAACTAAATTGTAAGTTAAGTTTAATACCTTACCCTTATGTACATTTCGATGACATGGTCATCATCCTCAGAGGGTTTTAACACTACTAAAGTAGTTTTTTTTAAATTTAAATCAAAGTAATGATTACAACAAAAATATTACTAAGATGTAAAAATAATTTTCTATTGTATGAAATGCTTACCACAATGTATTACATCACAAATTGACAGTATGTATGACTAAGCCATACAAAAATATAGGTACCGATTAAAGATTTAATAAAACAATATATATAGCCTATATACGATTTCAAGCTGAGAAATTGATTTTATTTTGTTTTTAGTTCTATTAGCAAGTGTTTTTGAGGGGAGATTACTGCAGGTAGGCCTACTGTTTTTTTTTTTCTTTAAAAACTTAATTTCTTGTAAGAATAAGTTACGGCAGCTATAGAAAGTCTGTACTAGCCTATAATATTGGTATAATCTTCACATAAAGATGTGGTACATACCTAGCTACAACGAAGGAAATAAACTTCAACGTTTTAAAAGACAGCTTAGGTCCTCTTCCTGCAAAATTCTAATTAGTTTAGATGCCTTTTCATGACCCTTCGTATCACATGTTATAGATTGGTCCTCCAACAGCACACACAGCAAATCACTAAGAAACAAAATATTTCAACTGAAATCACTTAAAATTTATTACATATTAATTTAAGTGATTTTGCCAATATAATCCTTATTCTTTTATAAAGTAATTAAAATTATCAAAATGTACGAGTTTAATAAACAAATTTTCCCTTGTGTTTTAAAACTATTATTTAACATAAAAATGCACAGTATTTAATCAAAATAATATGCCACTGGTCACTGGTCTGATATTAAAACAAACTAAATACATTATTAGTTAGATTAGATATGAAAAATGTAGATAATAATTCTCTAAAAGGCCTAATGATAAACTTCATCTAGTATAATATATAATACTTATCAACAGATTGATTTATGTAGGATGTAAGCCTATAGCTATAGGCCTATTTGTAATACTTTCAAATAAAGAGACATTAAACAAGTAAGTAGTAGAAGATACAAATGTGATCAAACTATCTTTATTAATATTATCACTTGCAATAAACATATTTGCATTTATTTGCAGGTGTGGAAAGCTTCAAATCATTGTAACCTATTATCACTAAATATACAAGTATTTAGATGCAATAATTTATAATGGTTTTTATATAGGCCTAAATTGTCATTTGAGCTCATATAAAAACAAAAACTAATGCAATGGCTCACTTTTTTTATAAAAACAATACCATAATATTATGCCCTATATTATATTAAATGTATTTATATTTATTGTTTGGTTAATCTATTCAAACTTTGTCGTTAATCATGTTTGTTTCTACAATGTCAAATTGGTCTGAGATAATATATTATATGTAAATTGTTTTTCTTGTATTATTAGGTTTTTAATGGAATTTTTCTAACAAGATGAACAAAACATAGGTACCGTGGGCTGATGCTGAAAGCTCGATATGAATTATTATTTTGTGTATATGTGTTGTTAAAATCAAAGAAGTCATATTGTTTTCATTTGTGTTTATATTAACTTAAGTATGATATTGGTGTAAGCTACAAAAGTACCCATTTTATATTCTATCTTTTTAATTAGTTCTAGGTTGTTATTATATTTTGTATGATTATATTACTTGTTAGAATTTTAAACTTTGTATATTTTCCTTGACCTTTTACACAGAATAGTTGCAAATACTGTATGACCTATAATCTAAACATTGCTAATGTTAGTTTGGCAATACTGGTACCTTGTATGACAGGAACGTAAAAACTTCAACAAATAATTAATTTACAAAGTTTTAGTTTGTGATAGGGAATACAAAATAGGCCCACTCATTTAGGCTACTTATCTTTTCTATTTTTTTTCTTTTTGAATCACTTTAAAATATTCAAACTAAACACTCCACAACACTTATTAATATAGGACTAGTATTTTGAAAGCTGTTAATTTTAAATAACATATGATAAGAGTTAAGATTATAATCAAATAAAGAATTTGTGTTAAATACCATTATGCCTAAGTTACTGTATACTAAACATTTAGTTAGGTTACAAATTTTAAGGGTTGTAAACTGGTATTTAGAATCAAGCTGACAGATTAAATAAGAAATTGTTTAAACACAAAATTATATTTTTTTGAGGTGGCATTCATTTGTTTTTACAAATTAATAGTTAGGCTATAACAAAAAAAAGTGAATGGCAGCTTAAATTTACTATTTTTGACCCTTGGCATATATGATTTTGCAGATGACAACCTTGTTTCACATTCTACTGTTAAATGTTAAATACAGGTAAACATACAAGTTTACTATTTGATCCTAGCCTAATATTTTTGCAGACAAACGTTTTACATTCTACTGTTAAATGTTGAATACAGGTAAACATACTGTGACTAAATACTATAGGTTAGAACCTTTTAGGTTCATGCATTTCTGTTGCCAAAGGTTAGCCTAGGGTCGAATAGTAAAGTTGTGCCAAACATATTGTGATTAAAGACTATAAGTTAGATCTTCAAGCTATTTTTTTATCTTGCATTTATGTTGGCTTAGGGTCGTATAGTAAATTCGCGCCGAAATGGGTTTCTACATAGAGATACTGTGAACAAGAACTTCATTATATTTCTTTAATAGATATATAGAATCCTTTTTGTAGGCCTATTTTTTCAATTATTTAACTGTTTATTTAGAAATGTATTAATCCAAAATATAGGCTAGGCTATTATTGTTGTTTTGAGTAGCCTATGTACTTCCCTAATGTCAAAAAAGATATTAAAATAATTTGTAATTCAATATTTATTTATATAGCCTATAAAGACTTATTAATCTACTTTCTAATAGGCCAAGAAACAATATTAATAATTTATTACAATCACAAGCCATATTGATAAATAAAACTTTCTGACATAACCTAAAAATAATATTATTTATTAAACCTGTCTTTATTTCACAAACCAGATTAGCAAATTGATTAAAAATGTTAGAAGTTTGCTATGTATGAACTTACCTGTAATTTAACACTTCCAAGAATTATTTGATATAACTTTAAACTGTTGTCGTGTTATAACAGATAGATGTTTCAATATCAACTGTTTGCAAAATAAACACACCTCTCTTCGGTAAAGGCTATCGGTACGTTTTGCAAAGTGTTTAAATCACAAATATGTAATTGTAAAAGCCCCATAAAACACCAACTGTCTACTTTTGTTAGCCCAAAATGTTTGTCATTGTAAAAAACTAAAAATGTTCCATTCTCACTCAAGTTCAACAGTCCGCACTCTCCTGCCTTCGGGGCTGGACAAAGACAAAGCTCAAAGCTGACAAAGGCACCACCAGGCTCACCCCTCAGTTTACAGTTACAGTACGTCCTAGACCTAGGCCGATCCCACAAAATATACAATACACCATAAAAGTATATTATTAGGCCTCAGATTCCAGCGCTAATTGTGTTTTTTAAACTTATCGTATACCGTACGCATTTGCCAAAAACCAAACTGGAAAATTATTTTGTTTAGTGTAAAGTTTTTATATAAATGCATTAATTTGAATATTAACCTAATAGCCTTTCAAAAATTCGGTCCTTGCCTTGTCAAATGACCTAACTTGTTTCCTGTTGCCGTTTTAAAAAAGTAACCTAAACTCCAAAATTGTAGAAATAAATATTTAGTTTTGTTTATCATGTTATTTTACTCATTTTGTTTTATGAAAATAAAACTTATATAATACAATTAATAGGCCTAGTTAAATTACAAATAATATTTGATATAAACTTACCTTTAACTCATATCTACTTCAACTGTACAATTCAAATCCAACCGACTGTAATAATAGCAGGCATTTAGAGTGCAGAAATGAACGTGTTTCTTCTTCTTTTTTTTGTAGGTACAATACATTTTATATAATGTCTCAGTACCAAACCAAGCAAATATTGCATGCGATCACAAGAAGACGTTTATTGACAACCATTTTCCATCGTTACTCTTAAAACGGAAAATTACCGTTACTACGACTAAGGATTCAATCGAAAAAGTAACGTTTTACGAGAGACGTAAAAAGAAAACCTCTAACGGATTTCTATTTTTATTTCCTAGTTTGCGACGTTTTTTCAACGTAAATTACAATCGAAAAACCGACGTGTTAAAAAAGACGTTAAATAAATAACCAATAACCGTTATTTTACCATCTATCCCATTAAACGACGTCTTTTTTTCGTATGTGTGCTACGTGGGTAATGTTTAAAAATTTTTCAACTCTCGTCAGTGGTTAAGCTTTGTGATAAAATTATTATCTTCGAACTACGTATACATGAATTATTATAATTTAGAATTAAAAGTAAAAAAGAAGGTTATACTTCAGAGTTAAAAACATATTATGATCTTTATCTTCTAATTATATCCATATCAAATTATACCGTGCTAATTAAATTATTGAATTCACTGTATCATTTGGTAGAAAGTAGAAAGTTATAAATAGAATGTTACTACAGACAGTGGAAAACACCAGAACCCGGGAATTGTATTTGGTTATAGTTTTACTTTCCATTTCTTCCTTGTCTCATTTGTTATGCAATTAAAGTCAAGTTTATGTGATGTGTTTGTTATTTTCTATAGACAATTTTTAATGTAAAATTTAAAACAACATACCTGCTTCAGCCGTTGTAAGAAGTCGTCCGCTACAATTTCACCAGTTCTGGCATTGAAGTAAAACATTTCTAACAATATAATATAAAGTTGATCAAGATAGCAGTATAGAATATTTCGCCAAATCATTACATCTGTGTTATTATATTTGAAAAACATATACGGTGAACGCACAAACAAGTTAAACACGGAGAATATTATGCAGCCGTTTATTTTGTTCAATTTAAACGGCTTCAATGTCAAACCCTCGTATTGATCCTGGAATGGAAAAGAATAGTTACATAAAAATATACATTATATAATACCAATAGTACTTTAAGTACTATTTTACAACGTACTTCTTTTGTATTAATATTGAAGAATTTGATTAAAAATTAACTACACAAACATATATACATGTGAAAACACGAACTATCCGAAAAATGGTTCGGATAATAAAACAGTAACATCTAAAGTAAAGTCAATTGGCAAAGTTGGCCTGATTGATGTAATACCTGTAGACATAGTTCTGCTGCACAAAAGGCTTGGATATATTTTCAATTAATTACTCTTGGATAAAAGTCTTTGGTCTTGTTTTTCACATACATTTTTGTGTGGAATCTTATTTTTTTCTAAGAACTTTTTTCTTTCTTTTTCATCTAATTATGTTGTTCAAATACTTCATCTAATTATTACAACGGTATTGGGAATAATATACATATTACTGATTTATGGATTAAGATAATTAGGGCAGAGTTGGTTTTTCATTCAGAATAAGGATTGACTTTAAATTTTGTTATAAGACACTAGGAGCTCTGCCCCTGCTCGCTTTGCTCACCCTCGCCCTCGGCCACAAAGAATTATTGTATACTCTGATATTTGCACGGAAATTGCAATTAATTAGGACAGAGGCACTTCAACCTAAGTATTGTAGTATGGATAGCGGAGATACTTATTGTAAGACAGAGATCGATATATACTTGCACCATTTTCAATAATTCTAATTAAGGCAAGCATTATAATGTCACCATTAATACTTAAACAACTAACATTTAAAAATAATTTCGATGTTGCCAACTAAAGGAAACAATACCAGATGTATGACTTATAATACAGTAAGATTTTCCGTTGATTTTTGTTTGTATTTGTTTTTACATAATCTAAAAAAAACTGTTAGTTGTGAAGAATAATTACCTGATTCTAAATTTTCCAAGATGGATACTATAGTGATAAATGTAAATGCTTTCAATAAACGTGTTTAGGTTCAAAAAAGGCCTAAACTTATATGATGTTAAAGTTTTGATCCAAATCAGTTTTTTTATTTAAAATATGTAACATCAGATGTTTGGAATTGTAAAATAGTAAGTATTTCTCTTTGAGTTTAGTTTATGCATTTTTTATTGGTTTTTTGTTACTTAACCTAAAAATCCGTTAGTTGTAAAGCATAATAAACTGATTCTAAATTTTCTATGATTGTTGCTATGGTGATTAATGTATTGCCAAGTTTGTGGTCCAAATAAGCTTTTTTATCTGTTATAGGGGTGGAATTAAACACCCGAGTTTTCAATATTTTACTCTTTAAAATCTAAATTTGGTAAAATTCATTATTGATGTGCGTCTGTGGCCCTATAAGAATATGCCTTTAAGTTGTTGTATCGTTTTTTGAAGTAGTTCTTGCTCTATGTTGAGTCTATATCAGTCGGTCAGTCAGGACAAAGACATTTATATTTATAGACTAATGGCTCTGCCCCTGCTCACTTTGCTTGCCAACCTCTGCGGTGACATATGGTGATGCCAATGTAAACCACAACAACTCTAATTTTGTTTATATTTTTTACATTAAAAAAATGTATAATTATAGTTATTATGGGAATGATGATTCTTTAGGACAGAGGCACTTGGATCTAAGTATGGTGTGGTGGAAGCTGTGTCCTGTACATAGTGTAAAACATAGATCGAAATAGACACGTAATATCCACAACATTTGTAAACAAAATCCTTAAGTTTATATAGTTTAAAATATGTTTTACTTTTTTTAATAGGAGTTTAAAATATTTTTGGAATAAAAAGTAGCCTAAAATATTATTTGAAAAGTTCTCTAAATGGTAATGCAAGTTTCGTCAAAATCAATTCAACCATTCCGGAGATTAGCCCGGCAAAACAAACAGACAGAGAGACATAAAACGTATAAATGTGTGTTTAGGTTTTGGTAATTGGCGAATAACCATAAATATGAGCTTTGAAAAACTATTATGTACTGAAATCACAGACAGGCCTTTCAATTTTATTCATATGTATACATTTGAAAAAACAATTCAACAATGTGCGATGAGAAAACGGACGAACAATACAAAAGAGCACGTTCAAAATGTACCCCAACCCACAAAGAAACGGACCTGTCAATTATTTCGATTAAAAAAGATTAAATCGTTGAAATTTTCTGCTTTAATAGTGAACAAAACCTGCAATCTTACAAAATTTTTAATATTTAAAGTACTCTCTAATACTGAGTGAGTGAGTAGTAAAATTTGGGTTTTTTGAGCTACTGATATTTTGAACGGGTAATTGTAAATCTTTCGATCTAAAGTAAAAATCGAGGACTATTATCCAATGAGATTTTTTACATGTTAGGAGTCTTTCTGGAAATCAGAGACTGTTTGGCAGACGATGTTTCAAAAACTTATTTGAAAAAGTATTAGAAATACAAATGCAGAGATGCCATTCGATGAACGAGATCGTCATATAAGCGGCCCACCTTGAATTACCCGATAAGCGATAGAAAGAGAATTAATGGTGCGCGTCATCCAGTTGAAAGTGTACTTGGCCTTCTTTTTATCCACATTAATCCGTGGTATAGGTAAGCTTCCAGCTAGTTTTGTTGTACAATAACGTTGATTGTTGTGTATTGAAGCAAGAATGGGCTTTAATCCTTGGTATTGTTTCGGGCTTTCTGGAGTATTCAAGGGCTGTCAAGGGTTACATTATTTTAATGCACTAAATGCCCATGCTCCATTCTCTGGATGCTTTCCTCATAAAAACTACTTGCTCTAAAAATGTAAATATTTTAAAAAAATGCATAATAATTATACAAATTACTTCGTTTTAATTCACTCGAGAATACTTTTATGTAATCAAAACTATCTTATTTCGAATAACTACGACGCTAACTTCAGGCTTGTAAGCATTGTATAGTTTCTTAATCACAATTCATATATACAAGTTTTTAATCATTCCACATTTGAGAGGTTCGTAAATCGATCTAGGAGCTGAAAAGTTAATATGTTTTAGGATTTCAATCTACTGTTTGGGAAATTGGTCTACTCATGAATTCTCTGAATAGCTGGTTACGGGTTTATTTATTGTTAGTAGAATTTGTTTCCGCCTCAGACTCTAATTGGATTATTTACTGCTCTTTGTGAGTTTGCAGGTTGACTTCCTTGGATTATGAAATGCATCGCTTTGCTCGCATTTTACTAACTCGCTTAGTGTGTTTGCTTCCCAGCCGTTGGCTTTGTATCGTAGGCTGTCACTGAGGTAAAATCAATCACATGGATTTTAACCGAGTAACTTTCTGTTATTTAAATTGTTATTGGATGGATTTTGTAGAAACCAGACGGGTTATAAGGCCGTGACAAAAACTAAATGTGCAGAATGATCTCCTACTTTAATGTTTTTAGGTAGAACCAGTAAAATTTATTATTCTAGTACAATCTATATATTCAAAATTGTTACTGAAGGTTAAAAATCGTGCTCCTGGTTGTATGATGTTTTGGCTAGGAAACTCTTCCGAGCGACTTAAAAAACCAAATGATGGACCACATTTGAACCAAATTGATTGTACAATTCCGTTAGAGTGCAAAAACATACTCACACAAACACACATATATATTATATATATATATATTTAACATTTTTTATGACACTCAAAACGTGTTCTGGGTACAATGATAGGTGCTCATTAACCATTGCCGACCTTATATCACAACACAGGAGTAACTGCAATACTTTATCTTTCCTAAAGAAATTTCATAAACAGGAGTGAAATATGTTTTTACCTTTCATATATAAAGGAAAGAACATTAGAAATTTAATACATACACACTTTACAAATACAAAAAAACACACATAGGACAGATCAGTGTATACCTATTGTGTATTATTACATAGGCCTACAATTAAAGTTTGCAACTGTGAAATTTTAAATTATGAGCAGCTCTGAAGATCACGCTATAGTTAGCCGAAACCGGTAATAATTTACTATCTAAACAATCGATGGGCAAGAAAATTAGTATAATTATATTAAATATATTAGTATCATTTATAATACTGGTGGCTTTCACTTAACATTTTAAAAATCGATATTTACCTGATATTCAGACCAATGACGGAAATTCCTGATCATGTAATAATACTGAGGCCAAACGCTGAATAGCAATAAAAACTGTTGGGAAATTTTCACAAGGTAACTGATGTAATTTACAGTAATAGCAAAGTACAAGGCCTCTCTCATTTGTTTCCATACACTTTGAAATTCAATCCAACAAGCAGCTGTTATAATTGAGTATACTGGGATGCAGTAGATAAATGTAAGACATAATCTTGTTTTAAACCCTGTGGAATAAAAAAAAAAACAATATATATAATCTGAACTGATAATTAAAATTACATGAAACTTTCCGGTTAATATCTCATGTTGTGTGTCAATATAAAGTTGGTGGGAGAAATACAGGAGCTTAAAAATAATTTAAAAAATAAAAACCAGGTTAATCTATAATAAAAAAATGCAACTTGCCTATTTAAAAAAACAAACAATTTATTCAATGGTGGCACAAATATCAGCCTTTTACTGTAAATCCTCTGAACTGATTCACCCAATATCTCACTGGAATTTGCTTAATCAGCTGATTTCTTACTTTGATATAATTTTATCCATACTTTCAATGTTAAGTTTTTGTTTACTACCTAATAGGCCTAAGTTACGATGGTTCTTATTTCAAAAAATATATAATTATATGTAATTTATAAAGAAAACTCAAAGAAATATAAAAAAAATTATGTTTTAAATATTTGTTTAAGTAAGTGTTTTGTGGACTTTTATAGTGTTATTATTATTTTTCTTTTCATATTTG